>WNNJ02003372.1:0-29090 GCA_012934845.2 Pomphorhynchus laevis | reverse complement strand
TATATTATTAATTATTATTAAATATTATTTTTAATATTATTAAATATCTTGTATTAAAAACAAAATGACAAAATTTCGTTGCTCGCTTCCTACAGGATCCTTTGGAGGATACATTGTGTAAAACTGTGCACCGGGAGCTAATAAGCTTCAATTTCATAATTGTGGATGTTGCCAAAAACCGGAGTTCGATTACAAGTAGAGCAGACTTCCTTATCACTCCTAGACGAGCTGGTGGTAGCCGACAGCACTCATTAGTAGGGTTGAACTACCATCAGTCGTTTCGGCTGCCTTGTGATATATTAAATAGGCATCTCCTTGGATTTGCTTACGTGTTAGCATGGGCATTACCTCTTTAAACTAACCATGTGCTTTCCGGATCGTCCTTTTATTATTCGGCAGAAATTTTACTAGCTGTCGTTGCTTGATTTCTCATAGGATCCTTTGGAGGATACATTTTTATAATTTTATATTAGATTGTGTTAAACTGTGCTCAGGGAGCTAATATACACTAAATCCAGAGTATTCTTCAATTATCGATTAGATAGTTTTAAATGAACGAAGAAGAAAATATTTTCCTATTTTTAAAGATACAATATTTCAGTAGCTCCTGCTTTCATCAGGATTAAAATTAAAAAAATTTTAATTTAAATCCTGATGATAACATGAACTATCAAAATATTGTACTTTGTTACTGGATATATTTTCTTCTTTATCCCTTTAAAACTATCTAATAATATATAATATATTGTGTATATTATATAATATAAGCGCTCTCTCTTACACTTTCGAATTAATAATAACTTATTAATTGTACATATTTATTAAAGCTTATTCTTTCTAGGTAGTTAAGCCCATTTCTAGACTAACAACCATAGTACGTCTCGTAATTGTTTTTCTTTGTTTCAAAGTAAAAAAATTTGATTTTTCGCTTTTCCTTTTCAATGTTTTATTGAAAAATCAAAGCATTAAAAAATTTCCTCGGTTCCTTTTAATATTCTTTTAGTAAAATGAATAATTGCATACACGAGCGAGGTCCTTTAATGATCTGCTGAAATTTTCCTCTGCTGCCTTACTGTAAAAATAAACGATACAGTTTGTAAGGAAAACATTTCCACTTGTGCAAACTGTACGTTGTTTCCGTCTTTTGTAACAAAAAGACGGAGCTAGCACTACAGTTGCCGGAAACAACCGACAATCTGTATTTTGAATTTTCTTGACAGGAAACCGGAATCTGCCAGGTTAATTGAATGAATAATTGCATACACGAGCGAGTATCATCATTTGGTCGGCTTCATAAATTATCCTCGTGTGAATTCTTAAATCATAGATGCAGCACTGTACACTACAATCAGCGTAGGTGGACCTCATCAGCAGTAAGATTACGCCTACCTTTCGTGTTTCGGTCCTTTAATGATCTGCTGAAATTTTCCTCTGCTGCCTTTCTGTAAAAACGAACGATACAGTTTGTAAGGAAAACATTTCCTATTGTGCAAACTGTACGTTGTTTCCGTCTTTTGTAACAAAAAGACGGAGATAGCACTACAGTTGCCGGAAACAACCGACAATCTGTCTTTTGAATTTTCTTGACAGGAAACCGGAATCTGCCAGGTTAATAAAATGAATAATTGCATACACGAGCGAGTATCATCATTTGGTCGGCTTCATAAATTATCCTCGTGTGAATTCTTTAATCCTAGATGCAGCACTGTACACTACAATCAGCGTAGGTAGACCTCATCAGCAGTGAGATTACGCCTACCTTTCGTGTTTCGGTCCTTTAATGATCTGCTGAAATTTTCCTCTGCTGCCTTTCTGTAAAAAAAACGATACAGTTTGTAAGGAAAACATTTCCACTTGTGCAAACTGTACGTTGTTTCCGTCTTTTGTAACAAAAAGACGGAGATAGCACTACAGTTGCCGGAAACAACCGACAATCTGTCTTTAGAATTTTCTTGACAGGAAACCGGAATCTGCCAGGTTAATAAAATGAATAATTGCATACACGAGCGAGTATCATCATTTGGTCGGCTTCATAAATTATCCTCGCGTGAATTCTTAAATCATAGATGCAGCACTGTACACTACAATCAGCGTAGGTGGACCTCATCAGCAGTGAGCCTACGCCGACCTTTCGTGTTTCGGTCCTTTAATGATCTGCTGAAATTTTCCTCTGCTGCCTTTCTGTAAAAACGAACGATACAGTTTGTAAGGAAAACATTTCCTATTGTGCAAACTGTACGTTGTTTCCGTCTTTTGTAACAAAAAGACGGAGCTAGCACTACAGTTGCCGGAAACAACCGACAATCTGTATTTTGAATTTTCTTGACAGGAAACCGGAATCTGCCAGATTAATTGAATGAATAATTGCATACACGAGCGAGTATCATCATTTGGTCGGCTTCATAAATTATCCTCGTGTGAATTCTTAAATCATAGATGCAGCACTGTACACTACAATCAGCGTAGGTGGACCTCATCAGCAGTGAGCCTACGCCGACCTTTCGTGTTTCGGTCCTTTAATGATCTGCTGAAATTTTCCTCTGCTGCCTTCTGTAAAAACAAACGATACAGTTTGTAAGGAAAACATTTCCACTTGTGCAAACTGTACGTTGTTTCCGTCTTTTGTAACAAAAAGACGGAGCTAGCACTACAGTTGCCGGAAACAACCGACAATCTGTATTTTGAATTTTCTTGACAGGATACCGGAATCTGCCAGGTTAATAAAATGAATAATTGCATACACGAGCGAGTATCATCATTTGGTCGGCTTCATAAATTATCCTCGTGTGAATTCTCAAATCATAGATGCAGCACTGTACACTACAATCAGCGTAGGTGGACCTCATCAGCAGTGAGATTACGCCTACCTTTCGTGTTTCGGTCCTTTAATGATCTGCTGAAATTTTCCTCTGCTGCCTTTCTGTAAAAACGAACGATACAGTTTGTAAGGAAAACATTTCTTATTGTGCAAACTGTACGTTGTTTCCGTCTTTTGTAACAAAAAGACGGAGATAGCACTACAGTTGCCGGAAACAACCGACAATCTGTCTTTAGAATTTTCTTGACAGGAAACCGGAATCTGCCAGGTTAATAAAATGAATAATTGCATACACGAGCGAGTATCATCATTTGGTCGGCTTCATAAATTATCCTCGTGTGAATTCTTAAATCCTAGATGCAGCACTGTACACTACAATCAGCGTAGGTGGACCTCATCAGCAGTGAGCCTACGCCGACCTTTCGTGTTTCGGTCCTTTAATGATCTGCTGAAATTTTCCTCTGCTGCCTTTCTGTAAAAAAACGATACAGTTTGTAAGGAACACATTTCCACTTGTGCAAACTGTACGTTGTTTCCGTCTTTTGTAACAAAAAGACGGAGATAGCACTACAGTTGCCGGAAACAACCGACAATCTGTTTTTTGAATTTTCTTGACAGGAAACCGGAATCTGCCAGGTTAATTGAATGAATAATTGCATACACGAGCGAGTATCATCATTTGGTCGGCTTCATAAATTATCCTCGTGTGAATTCTTAATCCTAGATGCAGCACTGTACACTACAATCAGCGTAGGTGGACCTCATCAGCAGTGAGCCTACGCCGACCTTTCGTGTTTCGGTCCTTTAATGATCTGCTGAAATTTTCCTCTGCTGCCTTACTGTAAAAATAAACGATACAGTTTGTAAGGAAAACATTTCCACTTGTGCAAACTGTACGTTGTTTCCGTCTTTTGTAACAAAAAGACGGAGCTAGCACTACAGTTGCCGGAAACAACCGACAATCTGTATTTTGAATTTTCTTGACAGGAACCGGAATCTGCCAGGTTAATAGAATGAATAATTGCATACACGAGCGAGTATCATCATTTGGTCGGCTTCATAAATTA
This sequence comes from Pomphorhynchus laevis, assembly GCA_012934845.2. Taxonomy (NCBI): domain Eukaryota; kingdom Metazoa; phylum Acanthocephala; class Palaeacanthocephala; order Echinorhynchida; family Pomphorhynchidae; genus Pomphorhynchus; species Pomphorhynchus laevis. Next base: position 25,205 of record WNNJ02003372.1, on the reverse strand, counting down.
TCCTCGTGTGAATTCTTTAATCCTAGATGCAGCACTGTACACTACAATCAGCGTAGGTGGACCTCATCAGCAGTGAGCATACGCCTACCTTTCGTGTTTCGGTCCTTTAATGATCTGCTGAAATTTTCCTCTGCTGCCTTTCTGTAAAAACGAACGATACAGTTTGTAAGGAAAACATTTCCTATTGTGCAAACTGTACGTTGTTTCCGTCTTTTGTAACAAAAAGACGGAGATAGCACTACAGTTGCCGGAAACAACCGACAATCTGTCTTTTGAATTTTCTTGACAGGAACCGGAATCTGCCAGGTTAATAAAATGAATAATTGCATACACGAGCGAGTATCATCATTTGGTTGGCTTCATAAATTATCCTCGTGTGAATTCTTTAATCCTAGATGCAGCACTGTACACTACAATCAGCGTAGGTGGACCTCATCAGCAGTGAGCCTACGCCTACCTTTCGTGTTTCGGTCCTTTAATGATCTGCTGAAATTTTCCTCTGCTGCCTTTCTGTAAAAACAAACGATACAGTTTGTAAGGAAAACATTTCCACTTGTGCAAACTGTACGTTGTTTCCGTCTTTTGTAACAAAAAGACGGAGATAGCACTACAGTTGCCGGAAACAACCGACAATCTGTCTTTTGAATTTTCTTGACAGGATACCGGAATCTGCCAGGTTAATAAAATGAATAATTGCATACACGAGCGAGTATCATCATTTGGTCGGCTTCATAAATTATCCTCGTGTAAATTCTTTAATCCTAGATGCAGCACTGTACACTACAATCAGCGTAGGTGGACCTCATCAGCAGTGAGATTACGCCTACCTTTCGTGTTTCGGTCCTTTAATGATCTGCTGAAATTTTCCTCTGCTGCCTTTCTGTAAAAACGAACGATACAGTTTGTAAGGAAAACATTTCTTATTGTGCAAACTGTACGTTGTTTCCGTCTTTTGTAACAAAAAGACGGAGATAGCACTACAGTTGCCGGAAACAACCGACAATCTGTCTTTTGAATTTTCTTGACAGGAAACCGGAATCTGCCAGGTTAATAAAATGAATAATTGCATACACGAGCGAGTATCATCATTTGGTCGGCTTCATAAATTATCCTCGCGTGAATTCTTAAATCATAGATGCAGCACTGTACACTACAATCAGCGTAGGTGGACCTCATCAGCAGTGAGCCTACGCCGACCTTTCGTGTTTCGGTCCTTTAATGATCTGCTGAAATTTTCCTCTGCTGCCTTACTGTAAAAACAAACGATACAGTTTGTAAGGAAAACATTTCCACTTGTGCAAACTGTACGTTGTTTCCGTCTTTTGTAACAAAAAGACGGAGCTAGCACTACAGTTGCCGGAAACAACCGACAATCTGTATTTTTAATTTTCTTGACAGGAAACCGGAATCTGCCAGGTTAATTTAATGAATAATTGCATACACAAGCGAGTATCATCATTTGGTCGGCTTCATAAATTATCCTCGTGTGAATTCTCAAATCATAGATGCAGCACTGTACACTACAATCAGCGTAGGTGGACCTCATCAGCAGTGAGCCTACGCCTACCTTTCGTGTTTCGGTCCTTTAATGATCTGCTGAAATTTTCCTCTGCTGCCTTACTGTAAAAACAAACGATACAGTTTGTAAGGAAAACATTTCCACTTGTGCAAACTGTACGTTGTTTCCGTCTTTTGTAACAAAAAGACGGAGCTAGCACTACAGTTGCCGGAAACAACCGACAATCTGTATTTTGAATTTTCTTGACAGGAAACCGGAATCTGCCAGATTAATTGAATGAATAATTGCATACACGAGCGAGTATCATCATTTGGTCGGCTTCATAAATTATCCTCGTGTGAATTCTTAAATCATAGATGCAGCACTGTACACTACAATCAGCGTAGGTGGACCTCATCAGCAGTGAGCCTACGCCGACCTTTCGTGTTTCGGTCCTTTAATGATCTGCTGAAATTTTCCTCTGCTACCTTACTGTAAAAACAAACGATACAGTATGTAAGGAAAACATTTCCACTTGTGCAAACTGTACGTTGTTTCCGTCTTTTGTAACAAAAAGACGGAGCTAGCACTACAGTTGCCGGAAACAACCGACAATCTGTATTTTTAATTTTCTTGACAGGAAACCGGAATCTGCCAGGTTAATTTAATGAATAATTGCATACACAAGCGAGTATCATCATTTGGTCGGCTTTATAAATTATCCTCGTGTGAATTCTTAAATCATAGATGCAGCACTGTACACTACAATCAGCGTAGGTGGACCTCATCAGCAGTGAGCCTACGCCTACCTTTCGTGTTTCGGTCCTTTAATGATCTGCTGAAATTTTCCTCTGCTGCCTTACTGTAAAAACAAACGATACAGTTTGTAAGGAAACATTTCCACTTGTGCAAACTGTACGTTGTTTCCGTCTTTTGTAACAAAAAACGGAGCTAGCACTACAGTTGCCGGAAACAACCGACAATCTGTCTTTTGAATTTTCTTGACAGGAAACCGGAATCTGCCAGGTTAATAAAATGAATAATTGCATACACGAGCGAGTATCATCATTTGGTTGGCTTCATAAATTATCCTCGTGTAAATTCTTTAATCCTAGATGCAGCACTGTACACTACAATCAGCGTAGGTGGACCTCATCAGCAGTGAGCCTACGCCTACCTTTCGAGTTTCGGTCCTTTAATGATCTGCTGAAATTTTCCTCTGCTGCCTTACTGTAAAAACAAACGATACAGTTTGTAAGGAAAACATTTCCACTTGTGCAAACTGTACGTTGTTTCCGTCTTTTGTAACAAAAAACGGAGCTAGCACTACAGTTGCCGGAAACAACTGACAATCTGTCTTTTGAATTTTCTTGACAGGAAACCGGAATCTGCCAGATTAATAAAATGAATAATTGCATACACGAGCGAGTATCATCATTTATTCTTTTAGTGTAAATTAAATTTTATTTGGAGTAAACACCATATATAACAGGTAATAAATATAATTTATCGATTATATACATTTAAAATGATCATTTCTATAGGTTTTAAATAGGTTTTATTAAAAGCTGGTTACCAAACATCAATACGTTAACTACATTTCATCAAATTAATGCATTTTTGATTGTTTTTAATTAATTGATTTCAGTTACTTCTAAATGCATTGAAATGACATAACAAAACAAACTTTAGTGGAAAACACCTATTGTATCATTTATGAGATTATCTACATATTTGCCAACAGCTTTATTTTTGTCACATATTCGATTTTTTTTATTTTTTTTCTATTGTTGAACGACGCCAACAGCGGCATTAGCTGAACTACAACTAATTGTTTTGACTGTTTTTTCATTTTTTACAAAAGGAAAAACTTATTTGTTTAATAAATCGCAGAAATTAAAAAAAATCTACAATTTTTAAGAATAATTGATTCGGAATTATTGTTGTGCAGTAATCTATGTGTGGTTTAAAGATCACATATTCGGGAATAAAATATTATGTTTTTTACAGAGCATGTTTATATCGTCTTGCAGAATTTGTCAAAGCATTTTTCGTAAATATCACAAACGACAATGGCATCACAGATCGATATATATATTTTCACTTACAACATGTATCATTGACTGCCGAAATTGAATAAGTTAGTTTTTTGTGTAAAATAAGTTGTCTATATTTAAATTACGTTAATTTTATTGATCTTTATTGATATATAATAATCTTATTATGGGCTATTACATTTAGGACTCGAGCGTGTAATGTAGATATTGTGTTATCAAAATGTCAATAATAGTTGCTATGTAAATTATTAATCATAAAGTATACTAATATTAAACTGAGCATTTTTTAAATAAATTTATCAGTTAACGTAAATTGTAGACAATTTACAATATGTACATCTGGTTTGCGCGACACTTTATTACAAAGAATTCTGTCGATACGTATGAAACACTGGTTTTTTGAAATTTTTTATTTTAAATTAAATTTTTTTTCTAAATTTGAAATTTATTAATAAAAATAGTTTAACTTGTATAACTCTATAGATTTATGGAAATATGAAATTTGAAAGTACACATTTTTGAATTTAGAGATTCAAGAATGGGCGGTGCATTATACATTACTATAAATATATGATTTTATTATCAATAAAATTATATATATAATTACTTTTATAATTAATTAAGATTATTTATTTTGTTTTTCCAGCGCTAATTTCTAGTATCTGCGATACAAAAATTATTTCGTCGTATTTTATTTAAATCGGAATAAATTAATATAATAATATCAAATCGTATTAATAACTAATACGATTTTAATTCGTTAAATCGTATTTTATTTTTATAAAATATAAATAATTAGGAAATCATATTAATATGTTATATCGATCAGTTTAGTAATTTAACGAATTCAGTAATAATTACAATCACTAACTTTATAATTAATTTACTACTTATAAAAGACAAATAAATTATTTATATGAACCAAAATATACGAGATTTTTGATAATGATGCATTTCGCAATGTCTTAAAGATAGTCCGACGAAAAAATGACTGTGATCTAAGCTATTTATAAATATTATTTTGTCTTTAGCAAGACAAAAAGGTGAAGTATATCTTCTAAAACAATAACATTATATAATAATTTAATTTGTTCCATGTAAGTTTCATTTTTCAGCAGTTCGGAATTTTAATATTGGAATGATGCATTCTCGAAATTGTATTGATATTTAAAATGCTCTATATATAAAGGATTTATTTTAACGTGGCAAATGCGGGCCAGCGCACCCTTACATGGCCACAAAAATAAACAAAAATGTAAGTCATGTGTCGAGAAGGTGTGAATGGAGGAGGTGTTTGAATGTGATAAAGGAGTAATTGCGGCGGACGTCGAAAGGGAGTTGATTCCAGGCGAGTGAGGCGGCGGCGAGGAAGAATCAGAGACCGTAGTTGTTTGAGTAATTGGGAACGTGAAGTAATAGGGAATTACGGGAACGCAGCGATAGCGAAGTGAGGCGAGTGTCGTCTAAGAAAGGAAGGTTGATGAAGGATGGGGAGGCGACAGCGATAAGACGAAAAGTTACGAGAAGAAGGCGGAGTTTGATGCGGATATGGGTGGTGGACCAGGAGAGTAGGGCAAAATATGTGGATGTGTGGTCGAAGCGACTTAGATGAAAAAGCACTCGAACGGCGGTGTTGATTATACGTTGTAGGGGTAGGATGATGGATTGTGAAGAATTGGCGAAATGGCTAAGGCAGTAAACGATTTTAGGGAAAAGAAGCGATGAAAGAAGATACATACAAGAACGGAAATCGATAAGGGGGCGGATGTCACGGAGAATTAAGTTAGACGAGCGAACCTTGTCACGGACGAAGGGTTTAAGGGAAAGTTGATCATCGAAATGGAAGCCTAAGAATGTGAGATTGTGTACTATGGAGATTATCGATGAGGCAAAATATACAGTGGGAGGAGATATGTTTGGTTTACGGGGGAGAATCCACATTATTTTGGACTTGTAGGGGATTAGAACGAGATGGAGATTGGAGAGACGTTTGTAGATAGAAGAAAGACAGTTGGAGGCAGAAATGCCGATATCGTGTATGCGATGTGCGGGTGCATGATCATAGATTAGAATGTCATCGGCGTATTGCATGACCTTAAAGGAGTAAGGTTTGATAAACGGAGATAGATCGCCAAGCAGAAGAGAGAAAAGCAGGGGACCTAGGACTGAACCTTGTGGCACCCCGCAAAAAATAGGGATGGTAGGGGATAATGATGAATTAGAACAGACGCGAAAGGAACGATCGGATAGATATGAGGCGAACCATGCTACGGAGGAGGAAGAAAAGCCGTAATCATAACGAAGGCGAGAAAGAAGGACGGAGTGGTCGACAATGTCGAATGCGGAGGAGAGGTCGAGGGAGATGAGAACACTATATAGAGCCTTGTTAGAACGAGATGGAGATTGGAGAGACGTTTGTAGATAGAATAAAGATAGTTGGAGGCAGAAATGCCGATATCGTGTATGATGTCATATTTCCGTATCTAGTTAATATAATGTAAAACAGAACAAAGATACAATTGACTGAAAAATATACAGTTATTTAATCTTTCCTTAAAAACTAAGCATTTCAAATTTTAAAAGTTTCAAAAACAAAATTTAAATCTTAATTTAAAATAATTTTTATTTAATGATAATGATCCATTTATGACAAAGATTATTGGAGCTGGATCAAAAGGGGAAAATTTTGTTTGATATTTCGCTAACCTCTGTTAGTATCTTTAGAAAATCACAATGTTTTTTAAAATGTACATGCTTTTATAAAAAGTTCAAAACGATCGCCGACATTTGCTTTGAGCAAGTGATGCTGTTATTAGTGATGTCGGCAACTTTTGAAAGTACACAAAACGCAATAAAAAAGAATGATTCAAAATAGTTTAGAAACAGAACAAAAATAATAACCATAATATGTTCATTCAAAATAAATAATTTGAAAAAAAATAAAAAATAATAACGAAAATTACTATAAAATTAAATAGAGTATTAAAATAGAATAGATTATTTAAACAAAAGAATCGTTTACAACATATTTACAAAATATTAAACATTACGTCAGGTTTATTATTCGTCATAATAATATTGGAATTTTTATTAATGTAATAAGCCTCAAGAATTTCTCTATTCAAACAATTGGTTTCTTTTGCTAAAACAACAGTATTATTCTAGTCAATACAGAACAAAAATAATAATCATCATATTTTTATTTTAAATAAATAATTTGAAAAAATTTGAAAAAATATAAAAAATAATAATTAGAAATTACTAAAAAATTAAATAAATTATAAAAAGAAAAAGAAAAGATTTAAACAAAAGAATCGTTTACAACATATTTACAAAATATTTAACGTTACGTCAGGTTTATTATGATATTATTATAATAATATTATAATAATATCATAATATGATAATATTGTGATCTAAATTTTAACTATAGTCTACAATAGCGCTATTGATACCTTTTTGAGTGTGTATTTGTGTTGTTTTAATATAGTCTCTAATGGTTGGCCTATTTGGCCCACATATATTTTATCACATTCTAAACAAGAAATTTTATAAGCAACTACATCATTATCATGTTTGGGTTTCTTTTTTAAAATGTTGTAACTTCGGTATTTTACTATTATCCAAAACAATATTTGAAGTATTTAATGTTTTATTGTTTGAAACATATCATTTGAAATTAATATTCCAAAAAATATTTATAAGTGGTAATCCTATGTATTTATTTTCTCGTTTTTGGCCAAAAACAAACATGTTCATCCTTTTTGCTACTTTTGTAGAAAGTCTTATTAATTGCCCATGATGGAAAACCGTTTTTATCTAATAGAATTCTAATTATCTTATTATTTGTTTCAAGTTCATTTATATCATAAACAATCATCTTACTTCGTAAAAACAAAGAATTTACTGCAGGTATTTTTTAAAAGGTTGGGACATTGGTATTCAACGAATCAATATTTTCTGAAGTAATTTTATGAAGATGCTAACAGAGGTTAGCGAAATATCAAATAAAATTTTCCTCCTTTCTTTGATTCAGCCCCAAACATTCTTTATAATTTTTATAACAGATAAATTAGTCTATTATAAATTACCCTAAGATTTTGATATTGTACACATTAATTGTTCACACGAACAATAATTCATTAGGTGTAATATCCTTTATTCTTCGCTACTGGTCATTAAATTTAAATAATGACGTTCAATAAATACGTTTATAATGATTTTATATTAATTCGCTGTATTCAAAAAAAATACTTTTTCTATAATTTTATTCTGTAAAATCCTCCTCAATTAGCACAGTTAAGTGAATGTAAAAGTTGTTAGTATGACATTGAAGGATCATAAATAAAACTAAAAGCAATCAAAATACAAACTGAAGATTGAAAAGATTCAATATGGATCTCCATACTCCAATCAAGAAAGATAAGTTTATCAGCTGGAGGCAAAGGTCATAGGGTTGCATTCGTTATTTGACTTTGATAAAGTTTCAGCGGAGTTTATTTTTCATGATAACTATGAAGCAATTCCCCCAAACCATCCACTCTTGATAAGGCTAAAGGAGTAGAGATCTGGAATTAAGCAAAATCATTAACTCTTGTGATCTATAGTCAAGACTCTACAAATCACATTTACAAAACGGTGATTGATCCTAAAATTAGCGATCATTTAGCAAAACTTAATCTTACCCGAATTCTCATGGGTACGTTGTTGGATGCTCAGTACATTCATATTATGTAAATTCATATTATGTGAAGTGCATTGACACTGTCAATACAACGGTCATTAGCTGTATGTAGCTGTTTTCCTTGACTAATGAGCTGTATTTGATTGTATTTTAATTCCTTTTGTTATCTTCTCTCTTATGTATGTCGGGTGGCCTAATAGAGCTCTGAACAAATTTGGAATACTGTTTATATCAAGCGCTTTTACTACGAAAATGACCCTTAAGTTCATCAAGGTCATATTTTTGTGCTTTAAGTATTACCTTTTTCTCTTACCGTATACTTAGTCGCTTTCACAATTCTTTTTAAACATATTTCGAGCGATAAACATCTTGTGGCGTATGCTTATGCTACCAACTCACTGTTCTCAGGAAGCAAGTGTAAAGGTGCTTTCTCTAATAAAATATCAGTTATCTACTTCAATCCTATTTCTTAAGTCTTTAAAAACGTTGGTGATTGTATTTAATGGCACCTCTACAACTAATAAGATACATAGATTGGTATTCTCATCACTTACCACCATTGTGTATCAAATCAGCCACTACCCTATTTTGCGCATGTTGTAATATACCTGAATTTCACAACTTCCTTAAATTGGGGCGCTTGATTTAACTTGAATGCATTCAAGAATGCTATGAAAGAGCAAGATTTGTTCTTAAACGGCCTTAACGCCTTCTAATAAAAGTCCAATTGTACCTCTAAACTCTCTGGTGTACGTAGGTCATCTCGGGATTAGTCTTTGTCTTCAAAAGGAATCCCCTGTACATAAGCATAGTTTTTGAATCATCTTTTACCAATATTACCTTTTATCGTGCACCGTGATTGGGCGTAGATTAATACACTCTGAATGTCTCATTTTTAAGTTTCGCTAAAGTTTTTACTAGCGGGATCTGATGTCTTTTTAAACAGGAAGCTGGATCAATATTATAAGCGATGATAATTGGATGACAACAGATTACTGTTATTTGTATCCTACTGTTTCTAATTAATATTGTATTATTACAGAAATATCATTTATTTATATATTTTAAAGTGTAAATGAAACAGTTGATTTAAGACATCTATCTAGAATAACGATTCCAAATAATGTTCGTTCATAAATTTACAAAAAGCATTGATATAACAAAAATTCAATTAAATATATATGACTAAGATATTTGTAAAGGGTTAAGATTTATCTTCAATGATGTAGCATGTAGCTGTGAAATTTATTTATCTGCCGTTTGTATTTAAATTCAATACATTAAAATTTTCAAAAGGCATTTAATACAAAGTACCTGATGACCTATGCTATAGGTCATTTCTTTGTTTTGTCAGAAATACATAAAGCTTTCGAAATTCAACAGCAATTTAATTGTTTAAATAGTTGATTTTTGATATTATCTAGTCATTGAAGAAAATACGATTCGTGGCGGCTAATTTCTAATCTAATAATATTTACTTATAATTGACATATAATAACGACTTGCATGAGTTTGCATAACAAAATCATGCAATCGTTTGAAATTTTGTTTTGCACTCAAAATTTAGTTCACATGTACTGTGAAGCATATCCTTGAATATATCCTTAAAGCATATCCTTAAATATTTGATAACGTCGGGTATTTGCAATTGTGCCACCATGGATATGCTAGACACAAATATGATTCCTAACCAATACGTCGAGAACAATGTATTTGGTTGACACTACACAGTGCAGTAGTTACTTCGCAAATCATTGAGCAAATGCTAGTCAACCTTCATTATTTAACTTAGCAAATATTCTATTTGTAATTATACTGTTTTCGAGAAGTATTTAGAAAGTAACAAGGAAACTACTTGTGTTGGATCAAAACATTCAGCGTGTATGCCTAAAAATACATAGAATGTCTTATCTTTATGAAAATAAATTAGTTAATTCCTCAATAAAGCAATCACAAAAACTTGAGGTAAGTGAGTTTACTGATAAAATTATCAACATCCACCTATAAAGTACTAGACAAAATTGTGGTTATCAAAAACTTCTTTAAATCTTGCCTACTGACAGAGAGATATAACGTTTAATTTATTACTCAGCCAAATTCATAGTTACATAATTTGATTTCACATTCTAGACCTAGCCGAACAATAGATGAAATATTCTAAAAGACTTGTGAACTAGGCACGATTGAATTTTAGTTAATCACTGCAGCAACTATCAAAATAAACTATAAAAGTTGATCAGTAGAAAAAATATTTGGAAGTCCTTAAATTAATGATCTCAAAAGCAAAGATATTTAAACAGCAAGGTTGGTATAAACTTGTATGTCGCATTCACATACACAACTAAGGAAAATGCTAAACAGCACTAAATTGACTCTTGTGGCATCTACATCGAAACAAAACGACAAGTATGAGTTAATTGAAGTTTAAATTGCAAAACCGCAAGTCTTGTGCTTTCTGTACTGATTTTAGCGCGGATTGGAAAAACCTCATATCCATACTCAAATACTCATGGATGCTCTTCCAACTGCGACCTACTTCCATCATTAAAATGTTCGCACTCCAAGTAATATGTGGGTAGGCAGAACTCAACAAAAGCGTTTTCCAATTACAGAAGAGTTAAACAAAATCAAGCTCTTTCAACAGTAAACGACAATATTTTCAATTTGTGAAATTTGATATCGCCTTTAATTGATTATTCGGTAGTGGCTATGACATGATACTAGATAATTTTAATGGAATAACCTTTCGTTAGATTAATTTTACAATCCGGAGAGCCTAAGACAAATACTTTAATCATATACCTGCAGTCATTTCCTTCATTGCATATCAACTAACTTTGTTACTGCTTCATCATAAATAGTTACTTAAATCCGTCTTAATTGAATAGTAGAGCATTAATATCCGTTCACCATAAATTTCATTGGCGATTTGATAATCTACTACTGAGGTAGTACACAACATCCGAATGCCCTCATTTCTAGTGTCTATCGACTTCTTTTCGTTGTATATAATTTTAATTTAACCCAATCTAACTGCTAACAACAAGTTTGCCATAACAATTCTATCGGAAACCCATTACAAGTCGCATTTTCAAACCTACCCCACCGAAACTAAAATTTAATCTTATTTGTTTGTATTGGTTATGTACGTTTTTGATATACGCTGATGATATCGCATCCATGTTTTCAGTACGCAGTTATAATAATGTTGTCCCTAGAATCATCGAATTAATTATCTAAAATAAGATTAAATGTTTATGTATATTCATCCAACCGACTTTTTCATCCTTCCAAAACGCAAATGATTGTCTTTAATGACGCTTCTTCAATGATAAAAATAAAACGATTGCATATATACATTATGGTAAACCAATTATTCCTTTCCTTCAGATATCGAATAATATACCCAGGTTAACATTTCGGTGTACTAGACTTCTGAATTTAACTGGTTCCTTTCCAAAGTGGGTTCTGAAGATAGCAGGGTGGGGCCTGAAACGGACTCGACATCGGTTATTATGATATATCATTTATTTCCGCATATTGTGCACTCGAACTATCTGTGGATCAGTCTTTCGAAAGGTGCAGGTAATGTATGCTGTTGGTGTCAGGTCTGAAAACGACGCTGAAATATTTTTCCATCTAACATATTTTTTGTTTTTTAATAAAACCTGTTTGGTAAATATACACTTAGCATTTTTGCTATTAAGGAAAATAAAAAAGTATCTGTTTTATTCAATCATTATTATCCTTGGATATGTATAAAACCACTACTAGTTTGTATATGGTCCTTGAAATATATAATCAAAAGTTTAATTGTTTTAATTCTCAAGGTTTTATTAAATAGCACACCTACCTAATGTTAAGTTTTCAATGCATTTTTTCTTTTTCTTAAACTATCGCGGTTGTTGTTTGATAAGCTTTACTTTATTTGATAAATTTGTAAGAAAACAGCTGTTTATAAAAAAAGTATTTTCCTTTCTAAGCACTTACTTGCGTTAGTAGTTGAGTTTAAAACGTGAAACTTAAAAAAACTGCAAGTACCCAGATTTTGTCCAATTTTGTTGTTGACTCGTTAAGCTTTGAAATAAACATACATTTTTGTTAAGAGTTGAAATGGCCAAACTTTTTCTAATTAGTAAACTCGATTATCAGTTTCAGAAAAAGTTCTAAGGCGTTTATATCATTATATGATCGTCGCAGCATTTATTTTGTAAATACCGTTCTAATTCCACAAGTAATTTAGAATATCTCAATGTGTTACATCTAACTTTTTGCTACTTAGTTTATGTTACTACATATCTGAACAAAATATTATACGTATCTTACTCTTTCTGTTCAATCGTAGAATTGACAAAACATTTTATTAACCTGGCCAACGAATCAGACCAATTAATTGAGGCTACATATTTCATACCTTAAATAAATTAAAAATGTAAATATATAAATTTTAAAAAGAAGCCCAATATTTTTATAAACTGATTAATTATAATATAGGTTATCAGGAGGAATTGCTATTTTATTAGATTTTTTCACAATAAAAATGAAAATTTTCTAAATAGGAAAAAAATTAATAAACCTTTTAATATAGCTGGCTAATTATATGAACAAATTAGATAACTGAGTCTACGTACTTTATACTATATAAAAATAAAAATAAAGATAAATAATAAATAATTACATAATATTTTATTTTTTTGAAGAGGGAGTGTAAGAACATTCCGCGTGAATTATGCATGCAATTATTTCTAGCCAGATGCGGAAGAACGACGATAACAGTAGCAAGTACCATTTCGTCATCACAATGACTCATCAGTGCCAGATCCCTCCCACTGCTGGATACAGAGGAGGACTGGAAGACGGCACACGAGTCATGTGTACTTCATATACATAATATTTTATGCAATTTATATTTAAATCAAGCTAAAATAAAAAATTGAAATTAAAAATAAAAATCAATTTTTATGAATTGACTAATAAAGAATATACGATGTATTCGAATAAGAATTAGAGGTCATCAGGAGGAACTGCTATGTTATCATTTTTCGGTCCATATTCCTCAAACAAACATATTAGTGGGCAAAGTTATTACTAGCTTTATCGATAGTTGTTATTATATAGTTATGCTTTAATTTAGTAAGTTCTGTATACATATCTTTATTAATTTTATCTTTTCTTTTATAATTGTTTGTTATTTTCATTTTATTTTTAATTTTATCAAATATATAATCTTTCCAAATTTTTATCTTAGATATATTCGAGCTTTCACTATTAATCAGCTTACTAAAGTAATCATTTAAGTTATTATATAACGAATTGTAAATTTTATTTTTGTCGTTGTTATTATTTAATCTATATTTATACCCTTTCGATAGCAGCTTTCTTAATTCACAATTTTCAATTAATTCTAGATTATGGGTACATATATGTTCATTTGTGTTATCAAAACTACGACTTTGGCAATTGCATTCTGTTTCCATTATGTTTCCCTTTTTTTTCGTTACATATTGATTTTAATTCTTTATTATAATTACAAATGTTTCGTCCTAATGGTGGTAGGAGTTTATACCTTATTTTAGGAATATATTTACTTAAATCTGACCCTATTATTTCTTTACTTTTAGAATTATTTAAAAGTCGGACGCTATTCCTAACTTAATATTATATTCTAATAATATAATTTTAATAATATAATAATATAAAAATGTAGGGCTCGTCTCAGAAGAGACTATCACCACACTTATGGTTACGAAAAATATCGACTATTTGTTTCTATATTACGATTAAAATAAAATTTACCTATAAATGATTTAAATGAAAATGAATGATATCCAATATACGGTATAATTAATGAAATAGTTACCATAGAAACTAACTTATTTTTAAATATTCATCATTTAAAGACGGATTCAAGTTTATTATTAATTGAAATTAATTATTTTATCATTAATTGAAAATGATGTTTTTCCCGGTGTGATATGATTATCTAACGTAATAATTTTATTCTATATTATTACTAGTATCCATGAAAAATTTTCGCTTAAGAGTTTAAATTTATTTTTAATAATATTTTGTTGATTAATATATATTTTACTATTTTCTGTTTGATTTTAATTTTTTTATAAAAATATTCATAAGACTATATAGCAATACATAGTTTTAGTATTTTTGAAATTTGGTTATATTACCGAAAAAATTATAATAATTATAAATACGTATAAGAATGCACTGTTGTATTGTACCAAAGAAGCGTCATATAATCTAATTTATCAGATCAGATACGTACTTTATACTACATAAAGTAGTAACTAGAAACCAATTTTTTAAATAGCCTAAAGCTAGATTGAATTTTATATTTATTATTGAATTTTCTCGATGTATAAAAATAAAATTAAAGTACATTTTTCATCGAATATAATCTTAAATTATATTATCTTTAAATAACATCATTTAAAGACGGATTCATTAAAAGCGATATTTTTTTATTTAAAAACGATAATTTAAATTAGATAACTGAGCTTACATATTTTATAATATATAAATAAAAATAAAGATAAATAATAAATAATTATATTAGATTTTATCCAATTTATATTTATATCAATTTCAAATTTAAAATTGGAATATAAGATAAAAGTTAATTGCTATGAATTGACTAATAAATAACAGACAATGTATAAGAACAAGGATTAGAGGTCATCAGAGGGAACTGCGATGTTATCAGGTTTTGGACACTATTTATCGGTCAGTATAGCAGAGAGGCCAAATACATGCTATTACAAATACGAAACATGTTTTATTATGCATCCATAAACAATTATAGCTTAATAATTTAAATTTATTTTTAATAATATTTTGCTGATTTATATTCATGGTAAATTTAATAATGCTAGAGTTATAATTTTGATAAGTCAAACTTTATTTTCCTCCTGTTCAGATTGAACTGCTACATTATTAGGTTCCAACCCTATTCTTTGGCATACAAAGAATGACGTATTTCTATTGATGAAATTTGATTATCTAGTATCTTATTCTAATACAAAGTATATTATTTATTAGCCATCCATGAAAATTTTCCGCTTATGATTTTAAATTTATTTTTAATATTCTTGTGTTTATTTAAATATATTTTACTATTTTCTGTTTGATGGTATTTTTATAGTGACCTAGTTTAAAATATTAAATCAGCTAACTGAGTCTACGTATTTAATATAATTATAAAATAAACAAAACATAATAATGCTAAATCAAAATTTAATAATTAAATAATAAAATTAATAATTGTTTTTAGATTTTCTATAATTTAAATCAAGTTAAAAAATTGAAATTTAAAATAAACGTCATTTTTATGAATTGACTAATAAATAACAGACGTTGTATCAGAATAAGAATTAGAGGTCATCAGGAGGAACTGCTATGCTATCAGGATTCGGCCCCTATCTCCTCTACCCAACATAGCAGCGGGGCCAAATACATGCTAATGATGTATTTCCTCTGAAATAACAATCTAGTATCTTATTCTAATACAAAGTATATTATTTATTATCCATCCATAAAAATTTGCCATTTAAGAGTTTAAATTTATTCTTTATATTATTGTGTTGATTTATATATTTTACTATTTTCTGCTTGATGTTATTTTTATAGAAACCTAGTTTAAAATATGTATCTATTAAATTATTTAAATGATTTTGAAGAAAGCCAATATCATTACATATTGTTGCAATTCTTAAAATTTCATTATTTGATGTATTATATTTTATATTATATGGTATGCATGAATGCTCATGCAAAAATATGTTTCTTGTAAATTTAAATATGTCATCTTTACGATATAAATTAACAGTAGTTTTAGTTAATGTTAATTTAATGTTCATATCTAGATATACACCTTCTTTATCATTAATATTGGTTTTATTAAGAATAAGGCTTTCTGGATAAATGTGCTCACTAATTGAATAAAAATTATTAGAATTAAATACACATATATCATCAATGTATCGAAACATATATTTCATATATTTATATTGTTTAGATTTAGTTTTTACACAGTTGTGAACAAATTCATATTCTATAAAGCTTAAAAACAAGTCAGCTATAATTGGGCTACTATTACCACCCTATGGGAACACCTTTTACTTGTCTAAATATAGATGTCCCTACTTTTAAATAATTTTGATTTATCAAAATATTTAAGGATTCTATTAATTCAATTTTATCCATATTATTGTACGATTATAGTATTTTGTATTACAATAACTGTCTATTATACAACTTAGCCTATCATAGTCGTTAATTAATTTTTGATTTATTGAACTTCTTATATTTACATAAAGATCTTTTAGCTTATTATCACTTAAAAGTTGTTTTAATATTTCTAATTGTTCATTTATATACATATCTCTTTTAATATTTTTAACTCTATTTTTCTTATTTCTTTTATCACCATGACTTCTTGGTTTGCGTTTAACTGGATTATTATAATATAGTTGTTTATTATGTATTATACTACTTCTGCCAATTCCTTGTACCACGTCATTCAATCCTAATGGGTACATGGAATTAAGCGTTTTAATCCAAAAATCTTCTTTTTCTAATAGTTTTTGATTTAATATTGAAATGTTTTCTTCGATAATATGTTCTAAAATAAATAATTTACAGTTTTTAATATCATGTCCTATTAATCTCATATGTTTATGAAATATAGTTTGACTATTATGCTGTATATTATATATGTGTTGCCTAAACCTAGTTTTTAACATTTGATATGTTTTTCCTATATATTGCAATCCACATGTACATTGTATAAGATACACTACACCTGCGGTATTGCAGTTACAATTATTATTAATATTTAATGAAAAACATTTGTTTGTCGTATTACTTACGATACAATTATTATTTATAACATCACAAACTATACAATTTTTTCTGTTACATTTAAAAGATCTAAAATTGAAATCATTAGTACTTACGTATTTTTCCAATATGGTTGAGTACATGTAACTTTTAAGCCATAATTTTTAACGTCGCTTTTTCGGTGTCGCCACCTAGTTTAGTTGACTCAGACTAAACTTACAACGGGCCATCCAGCAGCATCTGACAGGGGGCTGCCCTGCTTAAGGCGGTTGCAGGCTGGAACAAGATCTATAAAGATCTACCACCTTCACTCCACGCGCTACGCGACCTAGCTATTGGCCATTACCTGGTCTCTTAAACGTGATCACGTGAAACAGTTTACATTTTAAAGTGTAAACACCTTGGGATGCAAACTTCCTTCTTTTTTAAGAATTAATAATTCATCAAACTTGTTTGAAAATAAGAAAAAATAATAGTAAAGTCGTAACCAATAATACATAGTTTCAGTATTTCTGGCAGAAAACCAATATATTAGAAAACCAATATCTTAGAAAACAATATCTTAGAAAACCAATATCTTAGAAAACCAATATCCTTACATATTGTTGCAAGTCTTAGAATTTTATTATTTAATGTATTGTATTTTATATTATATGGTATGTATGAATGCTCATGCAAAAATATGTTTATTGTAAATTAAAATATGTTATCTTTAAGTTATAAATTAAAAATAGTTTTCATTGATGTTAATTAAATATTCATATCTAGATACATACCTTTATCATCAATATTAGTTTTATAAAGAATAAGGCTAAGTGGATAAATTTGTTCACATTTCAAATAAAAATTGTTACAGTTGAATACACATATATCATCAATGTATTGAACAAATATATTTCATATCTTTCTAAAATTTAGATTTATTTTTCATGCATTAATGAACAAATTCTTATTCTATTCTTCGACCCAACATATCAATAGGGCCAAATAATCAAATTTCTGATGAAATTTGATATCTAGTGTATATTATTATACAGAGTATATTTTTTACTATCCATCAATTAAACGTTTCCGCTTAAGAGTTTCAATTTATTTTTAATGATATTTTTTGATTTAAATATTTTACAATTTTATCTTTAGTTTTAATTTTGTAGTTAAATAAAAATTCACAGAAAAATAATTTCCTACCAACACAGTTTTAGTATTATTGATATTTGGTTATATTACCGATATTTTCCACTCGTGTGAAAATAGTATTTTATATATATATTTAAAAAGATGTTTAAAGTTATTAAAAATATCAATTGTATAAAGTTGTATCAATTGATATTTTTGATAAATATATCAATTGTATCAATTGTATATTATAATTTAATATTTATTCTATAAAATTTATCAAATCTTATATAATAAGAATAATCTTATATAATAGATTAATTTTAATAGATTATTCTATAATCTTATAAAATCTTAATGTGTAATAAAATTACAGATTATATAAATATAAATATTTTTTCAAACTAATTACTTCAAATGTTGACTAGCGGCTACTATATGGTGAAAAATAATAATTAAAATCATAAAAAATAAAAGAGAAGGCTGTTTAAGCTTGAATAGCACATAAATTGACATTTATTTATATTACGAAAAAGCAAAGTCCAAAGGCCGATAATTTATTTTTATATGCAATTTTTATTCCAAATATACTTTAAATAAACAAAATAGACATTGTTGCCTTGAATCCTCAATAACAATGTCTCTTTTACAATACGAAACTTCTTGTTGACCTCCCGACACAAGATAACGGTATCATCAATATCAATTCAATGGTCAGTGACCGCCTAATGATTATAGACTGGTGGCGAGGTGTCATCCGTGTTGATATAAAGGCAGTGCTGCCAAATACTGTCGTACTACCGTAACTTCAGGTGTGTGCTAATTTTATTACATTCAAAGACATATAGGTCAATATATGGGTCAAAAAGGCGAGCAACTTGATGCTCGTGTTGTGAATATCCAAAAAGAGTTATACATAAAGTTAGTGCTCAAGCTATAGAATTACCTTCTGGACTAAGTACATGCAACGATGCCATATACATTCAATTGTCTTTATCAGGAACCAAACGCAACACTCAAATAAAGATGAAAATTCCGAAGGCTGGCCATAAAACTAAAAAGATTTTAGAAAATATCACAAATGACCGCTGCGTCTATAGGGTTTCTTTAAATAAAACTTAAAAGGAATATTATATATACAACGATGCCGTATACACTCAATTGCCTTTATAAATAAAATTATAGAATAAATAAACGAATATATTTTAAATAGAATAAATTAGATTTTTTCAAAAAAGAATAAAATGTCTATTTTCACATTAAACATTTTATGCATGCCAAAAGTTTGGTTATATCACAAAAAAAAGCAAAGTCAACAGCTCAACATTGTCATGCCAATAGAAAATGAATTCATTTTACCATTGTAAAATGTTAAAATTGACTTCACGGATATATAAACTTAAAAGATGCAATTTATTAAAATTCAGATTAAATATCAAACGGAATTGCTATGCTATCAGGTCACTTTAAAGTGCCCCCGTTAACAGCTTTTCTATAATCAAATAGAAAAAAGGCATATAATTATATGTCTTTTAAGGCATGTAATCCTTAAATATTTTGATAAATCGAAATTATTTAAAAGTAGGGGCATCTATCTTTAGACTAATAAAAGGTAATCCAATGGGAGGTAATAGTAGCCCAATTATAACTGTCTTATTTTTAAGCTTTAAAGAACATTAAACTATAAATGTAAATTATGAAATATATGAATTTGTTCATAATAAATTTGTTCAGGTTTCGACCCTTATTATTTAGTTGAGGAAAGCAGCTGGGCCAAATACACGCCAATGTATTTCCTCGGATAATATTCGATCACCTAGTGTAATATCTTATTCTAACATATCTTATTATATCATTAATTATTCATACCTCATAATTATAAACTTGTTATACAAATCAGATCACTTAACTGAGGGTAAATATTTAGTACTATCAATAAATTAAAAATATTGAAATAGATATCTTAATTATGAGTTTTTAAAACACAATATTTTTACGAACTGATTAATAAAAATATATAATGTATTAAAATATGGATTAGAGGTCGTCCGAAAAACTGTTTTGTAATCAGGTTTTGCAAATACTCCTCAACTTCAAAAAGTATCGGATCCAAATTCATGCTAATAATGTATTTACTCTAATGGAATGTGATTATCTAGTATAATGTTTTATTCTTACACAGTATATTATTTGCTATGTATCCATTAACATATTCCACCTGAAAGTTACATATATTTTAATAATATTTTTATGCTCTACATATTTGACAATTTTCTTTTCGCTATTTTTTGTAAAATAAAGAATTCTCATGAAAAATATAAAAATATTTGACATTTGGTTATATTCAAAATTATAACGCAAAAATTTGTTTCTTGTAAATTTAAATATGTCATCATCACGATATAAATTAAAAGTAGTTTTAATTGGTGTTAATTTAATGTTCATATCTTGATATATACCTTTTTATTTTACATAAGCAATGAACATTTTTATTAAACGCTTGCGAAAGATATCAATACATCTGGTAATAGCAACAAGTCGTCGAACCGAAGTAAATTAAAATATTAATAATAAGTAAATAAAAATGTGTTGGCTAATGATTATTTGTTTAAAAAATCAGACTTTAGTGTGAATTTGCTATTGTAAGCTGCTTGAAAATATAGAATATAAACGTAAGGTGTGTGTATATTTTAATTTTTAAATAATAGTGACGTGCCGTCTGGACATATAAGGAATTCTCTACCTGCGAACTAGTTATTCTCACACCGTTACGACTAAAATAAGTCACAGCTGTAAATGAGAGCAGCAATGGGGACTTCTAACAAGCACTTCTATCGTTCTTGATTCGAAGTTGCATATAAAAGAATAATTATAAAATCTAGCGCTATCATGCTACAGCAAATGTCTGGAGCAACAATTGATTTTAGTTGGGTACATATTGTTTTCACTTTCCGAATAGCATCAACATAACTATCCCAAATTTTGATTTACTCTAATTTAATTACTTTATAAAAATGTGAATTTTGCTTCCCGAACAAGCATTTTTATGAAATTATATAATTTGTGAACTTTGCATCTTGCATTTGCAATCATTTTCTATAAAATGGTTTCGATGCATAAAATAGCCATTTAATGCAAAACGTATTTGTGGATCACAAATAATTTATTTCAAAGTTTCAGCTAAAATATTATTAAATACATTATCAAAACAATAAAGGATACTCATTATTAAAGTGACTGCTACAGCATGTTTAAAATCACGAATATTCAGTTTCTGCTGATGTTATCAGTACGTAATGATGTCATCAGTTCCTAATGATGTCATCAATTCCTAATGATGTCATCAGTTCCTAATGATGTCATCAGTTCCTAATGATGCCATCAGTTCCTAATGATGTCATCAGTTCCTAATGATGTCATCAGTTCCTAATGATGTCATCATTAGGAACTGAATATTATTGTTTATTGTTTATTATTTAATTGTTTATTATTTATTATTTAATTGTTTAAATGTTTATTGTTTATTATTATTGTTTATAATTTAATAAACAATAAATTGTATATTATTGTTTATTGTTTATTATTTAACTGTTTATTATTTTGTTGTTTATTATTTATTGTATATTATTATTTATTATTCATTGTTTATTATTTAATTATTTAAATGTTATTTAGCATTTAAAGATATTTAAATGATACATTTGTATTTAACTCTAATAATTCTTATTCAATATACCTGAAGTATATTTTTACATATAAAATATAATTCATTAAATTATGAAATTATAAGAATTTCCTTAATATGTAATGATATTGATTTTCTTCAAAATCATTTAAATAATTTAATGGATATATATTTTTAAGTAGTTTACTACAAAAATTATATTTGAAATAATTCTATAAACCACGTTTTGTTGATTTGATATAAGCATTCATGCATAACATATAATATAAAATATAATACATTAAATAATGAACTTTTAAGAATTGCAACAATTTGTAACGATAATGGCTTTCTTCAAAACCACTTAAATAATTTAATAGATGCATATTTTAAACTAGGTTACCACAAAAATAACATCAAGCAGAAAATAGTAAAATATATAAATCAACAAAGCATTATTAAAAATAAATTTAAACTATTAAAGAGAAAATTACACATGAATAATAAACAATATGCTTTTTATCAGATTAAGATACAAAATAATATAATTTCATCAGAGGAAATACGTCATTAGCATGCATTTGGCCCCGCTGCTATGTTCGGTAGAGGAACAGGAGCCGAAACCTGATAACATATCAGTTCCTCCTGATGACCTCTAATCCTTATTATGATAACGTCTGTTATCTATTACGTTGAGTCTAGGAATGGATGCCGACACCTGATAACATGGCAGATCATCCTGCTATGTTATTCATGATGTCTGTTATTGATGCAGACAATTCCTGATGACCTCTAATTCTTATTCTGAAACAACGTCTATTATTTATTAGTCAATTAAAAAATTAGCTTTTATTTTAAATTTTAAATTTTTATTTTAACTTTATATTATAAAAAATATATAGCATGTATTTTGCACACTGCTATGTTAAGTCAAGGAATATAAGCCGAATCCCGATTACATAGCAGTTACTCGTGATTACCTCTAATCCTTATTCTGATACAACGTCTGTTATTTATTAGTCAATTCATAAAAATGACGTTTATTTTAAATTTCAATTTTTTATTTTAGACTTTTAAATTTAGACTCTTAAAGTTTACGAGGCACTTCTTACATGCTAACTGATTCACTTATTTGACCCGCATACATTAGTTCAATATCTTAATTAGCGCATACTAGATACATTAATTAATATTTGTAAAAATGGGTGTTTAAGCTACGGAAAACACTTTTTTTAGATTTTCAGTGTAGCAATTAGCATCCAAAATTAACTTTTATTTTAAATTGACTTTTTCAAAATGACGTTTATTTTAAATTTCATTTTTGTAACTTGATATAAATTATATAAAATCAAATAACAATTATTTATTTTATTATTTAATTATTTAATTATTTTTTGGAATCACAAATACAATTTATTGTCAGAATATGTTAATGGAATAGGGTCCGAAACCTGATAACATAGCAACTCCTTCCGATAACATCTAATCTGATATATCTTATATCATCTATTAATCCATTCGTAAAAATACGAGGTTATAAATATCCACTTTATGATAATAATAGTTACGATTTCAAATAATAGTTACGATATGGCAAAATATGTAGGCTCGGTAAATTGATCTGATTTATGCTTGAAATGTTGCAAGAGTTGACGATTCAATGCGATGAAAGATGCAAGCTTTTGCTTTAACAATTCGCGCAGTAAACAAGTTTGCCGTTAGCGGAAGAGGGTAACATTAGCCGTTATCGATAAATATAAATCGATTCCTCTTATTTATTTCTTTTTTGCTGTTTTTGTCAAAATATTTATGCTATTCTAATATTTGCTGGTTGCAAAAGTTTCTACTTGAACTATTTAAATGTTTTGTTGTTATTTTCACCATACTTTAAACTTAATGTTGTATTTTCGAGGTCAGGAAATTCAATTGCATTTACGAATGAAGCATTTGACGAATTTAAATTATGCTTAAATTAGAACAGAATACACATTTTTAATTGGATTTTATCTTTATTTTACATTGACAGCCAAAATACTCAAAGAATTAATTCTGCAAATACTGGGTAGCTTGGCCACATTTTATTACAATAAAATTACATTTAATATTTTAGAATAATTAATATGAATGGCATATGAAGCTTTCTGCTTCATTTGCACCCATTTCCAAATAAAACATGTAAATCGGAATCACGAATTATTTTCTGACTACTAAATTAGACAGCGTGCTTACGCTTTTTTAAGAAGTATACTGCTTCACTAATTAAAAGTGATTTTTCACAAATTTAGTTATAATTCTTACAAATTAGTTATCTTTGATTATCTACTGCTCAATGCAAGAGAATAAGACAATATGTATCAAACAGATGCAAACAGTTTAAAAGCACCCCATCGTGTCGCAAAAATAATACTCTTCCTCGCTTAGAAATGTCAATTCTAAATGTATTTTCCTCTCTCTAAGATTTTATTTACCAAATGCTTAGTTTTTACAAAATTTATAAAGGCAATGAATGTTCAAGTATGTCTTAAATTTGTAAACTTTCATATGCAAAACTCATATATGTTGTAGATTTTGTAGAAAATTAAAAATGAAATTTACTCATTAAAAATGAACAAAACATAAGAATGAAATTTTACCTAGCATATTTACTGTATTTAATAATTTAAAGGAACTAAAGATCCTACAGTTGGCACTGCTATCATTAGCTATTTTAAATGCAAGTTGTTAAAGTTACGCATAAATACAACCGATCCTCGCTGCTTTGTTAAAATTTAACAACCAAAATAAAATAATAACAGAAATAAACTCAATTTGATTAGATATAACTTTAATTTAAAATTGAATAATTTAAGTTAAAACTTTAAATTACGTCAAAGATGATTAAAATATCATGTTAGTTACAGGGGAATAATTGCTTTTTACTTAAAGAAAACTTCGAATTGTAAGAATGGAAAATTGTATGTTTCAATTATATTTTTTAGATATTTTTGAAAAGACGGGATTGATACCCTTAAAAGAATAGCCTTATTGTGTCTTGTTTCCAGTGAAGTTACTTTGCGTTTACCAACTCGTCGAATTCGAAATCAACGCAATGACGCCAAACAATGAAAATAACGATTCATCTGAAAATACCGGTAATTGTTTTTCTTATTTATAAATACATCTATTATTAATATAATATAATTCTTAATATTTTATAAATATTTTATAATTATTAAATTATAAAATATTATATTATATTATATAATATTATATTAAAATTATATTTTAATATAATTTACATTTTACGCTTGATAATATGATATTTTATTATATTATATTATCATATGATTT
>WNNJ02000341.1:0-38686 GCA_012934845.2 Pomphorhynchus laevis | reverse complement strand
AAGCCGCTTGTTTTCATCAGTCTTTTTTATATTTACATATTTAATTTTTTTTATTCAATAAGATAATGTTCGTAGCGTTTAAATTCGACCAATACGATGTAAATGCCTCAAATGACCACTCTTTTTTAATTACGTAAATTGCTTGAAAGTTATTACAAAAATGTATTCAAAGAATAAACCGATATTTTCGTTTAGTTCTTATTGCATATTTAATTGTCCATTAACTTGTTTTAATTTGTCATTGAATTTTGTAAAATAAGTTATGGTGCATACCATAAATTGTTGTTGAGTGATACTTTAAGGGCGTATGTGCCTAACTTGTTTGTAGAATATTAATTTAGAACTTTCTATCAAATATTTTTGATAGATTTGTCCGATCATAGAGACACTAATTCGTTATCGATATATTAAGAAAATATATTGAACGTTAACCAATATTGTTAACTGCAAATATGAATATTAGCATCAAACATACAAAAGTGTCTTAATTCATACAAATTATTTTTTCCTCCATATGTAAATTCTGTTTTTATAAATATCTAGTGTATTTCTGATAAACATATTTTACTCAATTAAGTTGAGATTTTTATTTAAAAGTAATATTTGTTTTGCTAATCTATGAATAGAGTCAGCTAATATTAAAACGTTGGTGCACTTTTGTATTTTTGTTGTAGGCATTTTATCAAAATATAATCAGTATCATGTAAATTAGGATTTTTCATGAAAAATAATAGCCAATAAATAATTGTCAAGGCAATTGATACCTATCTTCAGTGACCCAATCAAAAGGCAATTACATTTATGCTTAAAATGTTCTGTTATTCATATTTTTATGATACTATCTGAAGTTAAAATTATAGAATATAGAATTTCGCTTTCAAAATTTTTATTTTTACGACCTTTTGCTCATTAACTTTGCATTTAATCTTATCACTTTTGCATTCAATTTCGTTTGTTTTTAATTCTATTTTATAACTTTGTGTTTATTCTCGTCACTTTTACATTCAATCTCGCCATGTTTTCATTTAATTTCGTCACTTTTTATTTCAAATACTTTGTATGCTTGATATTTTACTTATTATGTTGTTTCAACTCAATCCTGTAGTTTTGGATACGACCGAAAACGTTCGTTTTAGTAATAATGCTATTTCTAGTTCTATAAATACTTTTAATCGTTTAGTTCTATTTATTAGTATATGGTGTAATCAATTATTCACCATTATTTCTAAATAATTATAATTATTATATTAATTATTCTATAATAATTATTATTCCTAAATAGCATTTGATTTATTTAATTTTCATTTCCTTTCGAATTGTACGCGAATGGAATTTTAAATAAAAATAAAATGCTAGTGATATGTCTACGGAAGTTTACGCACTGTTTGTTTATAGCTATTGGATGTGGTGTTAAAGAGGATGATATTAACTGCTTATATGATGTTTTAAACAATTGCAAAACCAGACATGGGAGCAGATTGCTGCGATCATGGATGATGAATCCATTAACGTCGTATGAAGAAATAGGTATCATATGTTTAATATATTTGTGAAAAATTAAATGACAATTTTACGATGTTTTACATTGTTATTAAAATATAGTGATGGGGCAAGTAATAAATATTGGTTGTGTTTAACTACTGATATCAGCTATTGTATTATGTTAGATGCATTTTTTTGTATTTGTTAGTATCTATTATCTATTAATGCATGATTTTTAGAAAGTGTTGTTTATTTGATTAATTTCGTTCAAGGTTTAGCTATCTATTAAAAACCATTATTTTCAAGGACCCCTAATCATTATTTTGATATAATCTTTTATTTATTTGTCAATTCATAAAACTTGACTTTTATTTTAAATTACAATTTTTTATTTTTAACTTGATATAGGTTATATAAAATCTTAGAACAATTATAATTATTTATTATCTAATTATTTAATTTTGATTTATTGATTTAGCATTATTATTTTTTATTTATTTATTTTTATTCATTATTATTTATTTATTTTTATTCTTTATTTTATAATGATATTAAATACGTAGACTCAGTTAAGTGATTTGATTAATGCAATTCCATAGAATACATAAAATAGAGGATGGATTGAAAATAGCTTTTTGTTAAGAATGTATTTTGTGTAATGTGTACAAGTTCATATTTTATACAAGTCCTTTGGATTTAAAGCCAAAGCTTGAAGTGATTAAATGATAAAATATCATTAGAGGTGATAAAATATCTATTAGCATTGAAGTTATATTCCGCAAACATCAAAATGGTTGGTACTTTTGCAAAAAGATTATTTCTGATAAAGTTCATTGGATATCTGTTCTGATGCTGTGCCATTCGAACTAACACTCGAGCGTTCTGGGCATGAACTTATAGATTTGTGTACTTTAGGCAATAAATAAAATATGCCCACGTCTCTTGCATTCCAGCAACAGAACAAATATCTAAGGAACTTCAGCGACGACTGTTTCAACTACTACAAAAAATTACAGTACACATAAGCCTCACAGATGATTTCCTGCGTCGTTTTGAGAAAATTAAAATTGGATTACCAGCATCTACATTGTGCGAAGCATTAGACG
Organism: Pomphorhynchus laevis; assembly: GCA_012934845.2. Lineage (NCBI taxonomy): Eukaryota > Metazoa > Acanthocephala > Palaeacanthocephala > Echinorhynchida > Pomphorhynchidae > Pomphorhynchus > Pomphorhynchus laevis. The sequence goes on along the minus strand of WNNJ02000341.1, from coordinate 36,098 downwards.
TTACTTTATTATATACTAATATTTCTCCTTTCAAAGGTATTGAAGCATGCATATCAGCAATGAGAAATGCTGGTTGGGAAGAAAATGAGATAAAAACTCCTGTTGAACTCCTAAAATTTGTATTGAATGAAAATATGTTTGAATTTGATAACATACTAAATAAACAAACTTCAGGAACAAGTATGCGCACTACTGTCGTACCTGTCTTTGTCGATCCATATATGAACACATGGTTGAATAGAAAATACTTCAAAACTTAGTACCAGGGTCTAAACATTGGATACGACACATTGACGATGTATTTCTAGTTGTTAAACATTCTCTAAATTCCTTGGATGATTTTGTTGAAAAAAATCAATAGACATAATGAAATACAGTTCAGTTTTGATAAACCACTTATGTCTACACTATCCATATTTTTGGATACAAAAGTATATTTGAACCAAAACAACAAATGGCAAACAACAATTTATCGAAAGCCACATACATCTTCTTTATATTTACAAGTATTTTACTCGCACCGAAAATTTCAAAAACAAAGGAAGATTGACAACGATGGACTACGATATAAAACATGTGCAGTAATCCTGAGGATCTACAAATGAGGCTTAAAGGATTATCAAATTTGTTTAAATCAAGAGGATATGTTCATAGAGAAATTTTGCAATAATTTCGAAAACTTGGAGCATTAAAGCGAAAAATCTTATTTAAACCAAAAGTAGTTAGTTACATAGATGATATTATTCTAGTTTTTTAGCCGAAGTTTCATAACGGAATCAGGAACGTAGCAGCTCCCACTTCGGCAAAATCTTACAGCAAGTTTTAGCAATATTTGAATTTACTTTCTAGATAGAATAGATAGAATTTACTTTCTATATAGAATTTGAATTTACTAGCTAGAATACGCATGGTTTTTCGGAAAATTTCACATTGAAAGACATTTTGATTAGTTCTAGATTAAAACAACATTCAAAAGAATCAACTGTAAATAATGGTTGTTCAAAAGTCTATTAATCCCGATACAGATGCTGCAAAGAAAAAATTTTATTTGCAAATTTTAGTTCGTAGCATACCGGCCTTTAATGTAAAATAAATTGGAGCTAAAATTGTCAAAGCAAGAGTATTGTATATATGGCTAACTGGGAAGACTGCATGGAAAGCCACATAGATTAAACAAGCACATCATATAAAATTAGAGCGAATAATCGACGAAGTGATAAAAAAATCTTAGAACCACAAATGACGGGATGGTTGATCATATAATAAAAAATTCATCTGCTTGCAAATTATCCAATAAAATCATTGACGGTTATTTTATATCTGATTCAGCTAAAAATAAAACAGAAAAATATTGGATCGCTCGACATATGAATAATATAAATGGAATAAAAGCAGAACATTGTCTTAAACTGACATTTGGCAAATAAAAACAATCACAAAAATACGTATTGAAATAAAGTTCACTACTTATTCATGTTTTAACCTTGTCAATTTAATTATAAGAGTATTCCAAAGTATTTACTAATATATAATATATTACTTACCATCATTGCCAGTTGGTTTAGCTGATCTTAATCGCACATCGTCATTAAACAACATCATTGCTTTAACTGCTGCTCTGTCAAGACGCATATAGCGTTCAGATTTGATCAAACTAACAGTAAATTGCTGAGACAATTGTACTTTGGATTCCAGCTAATATATAAAAATCAAATGCACATATTAAATTCGTAAATCGTGGGAATACCTTTAATTGCTTCATAACAGGAACAACAACTGAATATAGCGTTATCTCATTTTCTAAAAGGGTAAAAAGCAAATGTAAACAAGTTTAGAATAAAAAGTAATTACTTAATCTCAAACATTATTATAAAACTATTTACATTTTAAGTGGCAAAATGTGGATTAAGTTCATATAAATGGTACCGGCTAATTATATATTTTAAGCATTTACTATACAAAAATTGGATACACATGTCATAGATTTATTTTACCGTCGTTATAGCGGTTCAGATTTTTATAATCAACGCCAACATTATTTAAATATGATCGCATTAGTGTTTTATCAATCAATTATTATCAATATTTTAATTTAGTTGAATTAATGATGTTGAATAACTAGATAATACTTACTGCATTCGACAATATATATATATATATATATATATATATATATATATATATATATATATATATATATATATATATATATATATATATATTGTCGAATGCAGTAAGTATTATCTAGTTATTCAACATCATTAATTCAACTAAATTAAAATATTGATAATAATTGATTGATAAAACACTAATGCGATCATATTTAAATAATGTTGGCGTTGATTATAAAAATCTGAACCGCTATAACGACGGTATTCCATTTATAATATATGTATTTCATTTGCAAATGTATTCCATTAGAATACAAATGTATTTCCTTTACAAATACATTCTGAAAGAATTTTTATCCGAAACTAGTTAATTAGTGTATATTTCTTTAAAGAACAAAATTCCCACTCTGTGGAATTTTGTGTAGCGTTCTGAGTAGAATGAGAGCATTAGTTAAATGCATGTGATTAAGCAATACGTATAATGTATTAGGCAATATAAGTATAATAGAGGCCAAAGTACGATCTTTTAACAGTATCGAGTATAGGTATCAAAACGATATTCACAGCAATGAAGCATAATAAAAGTGTTTATACTTTTATTTGTGCAATGTGATTATCAAGAGCATTATTGTCCACGATACGTTCATTTAATATTATATATAAAAATACCATTTTTAAAATAACTTTAGTAGACAACCTTTAACGCGATTTCTACAATGGAATGTATAAGCGATAACGATATAAAATTCTGGTAATTGCTTTACAGTTTGATATATATATGTCCGTTTGAATTTAAATTTCTTTAGTAGCTTTGAGTTCAAAACGACTTGTTTATTTGAATTGTAAAATTAGCAATTTGAAAATTCAATGACGCGTTCATGCTAAAACACCCGCTATAGGCTTTAATTATTATTCCAATTGTTATTTAATAGAAATAAATACATCGATGAACTCATTATAAAAAACGTACAATAGGGATTTAGGAATTCCTATTGCTAGGAATTTAGGAATTCCGTTAGGAATTTATTGCTCATGATTTAATTGATGATTTTCTAAATTAATTATAATTATTTAGCAAGTCATTAAATACAAATTAAAATTCAAATATAAAATAATGAAAATGCAAATAATGTTAAAAAATATATTTTAAACACGTGAAGTATAATCTTAGATCAAAATCTTTTCATTAAGTTCGATATCTATACATACCTGGATAGTTTAAAATTCTTATGCTCTGCTTATCGAATACTTGTAAGTGTTGATCATTTTCCTGTTCAATACCGGATGCTTTAAAGTAAAAAAAAACACTTTAAGTTCGATAAACGAGTCAGCACGAAGGTTATAATTGAAATTTGCTTGTATTGAATTTTTTAACAACTCGAAGACAATGAATGAAACAAGTAAATAGAAAATTAAAATATTACAAAATAACCAGTTTTAAACAGCAATTTATGTACTGCAATTTTTCTCCTGATGATGATAACAGCCGCTATCAAAAAAAATTTTTTATAAAATAATCTTTTTCACTTTCTTTTATAATTGAAGCAATCCTAATAAATGGACAAGTTAATAATATAAAATTGTGTAATACGTTTGATAACATTTGCTTTGTTTCCTCAATGTGGTGGAATTATGTTGGGGATGTAATCAAAACTGCAAACTTTAAATATTATAACATACGTTTCTGTGTAATATCGTGGATAAATATTTTAAAATCCTCGGCAAGTTTGCGAATTTTGGTATTCTTAGTTTTGTTTGATTCGTTAACAATCCAAAGTTCACTCGGATTGACGGATGTAAGAATGTTCTGAAAGCACAGAATCACATAGTTCATTAATTCATAATCACATATTGATGCTGCATGTAAAAACCTGCAAATTTAAGAACGAATCTTCACAGTCGGTAATTTCAGCAATATCGCAATGTTGATTATCGATGTCAATAACGCATACACAGATTAACTAAAGTTTGAAAAAATATATATAGTTCACTAATGAAAGGCATTTATTAGCAGATATATAAACACTCAAATAAATGTTATATTCATGAATTCGTTACTCAAATTCATGTTATATCCTCTTCAATTCAAAAGTTATTACATGTAAGTGACAGCGGAGGAAGTTAAGATAATCATTAGCGCCCTTGCAGTTCGTGGTTGATAAAAGTCACTTATTCTGGTAAGTAAGATACTTGGGTTTATATGATTATTAGTCAAACGAATAATGAATTAAATCAGCTAACTGAGTCTACGTATTTAATATAATTATAAAATAAACAAAACATAATAATGCTTAATCAAAATTTAATAATTAAATAATAAAATTAATAATTGTTTTTAGATTTTCTATAATTTAAATCAAGTTAAAAAAATTCAAATAAACGTCATTTTTATGAATTGACTAATAAATAACAGACGTTGTATCAGAATAAGAATTAGAGGTCATCAGGAGGAACTACTATGCTATCAGGTTTCGGTCCCAACTCCTCTATCCAACATAGCAGCGGGGCCAAATACATGCTAATGATGTATTTCCTCTGAAATAACTATCTAGTATCTTATTCTAATACAAAGTATATTATTTATTATCCATCCATAAAAATTTGCCACTTAAGAGTTTAAATTTATTCTTTATATTATTGTGTTGATTTATATCATTTGGTCGGCTTCATAAATTATCCTCGTGTGAAGTCTTTAATCCTAGATGCAGCACTGTACACTACAATCAGCGTAGGTGGACCTCATCAGCAGTGAGCCTACGCCTACCTTTCGTGTTTCGGTCCTTTAATGATCTGCTGAAATTTTCCTCTGCTGCCTTTCTGTAAAAACAAACGATACAGTTTGTAAGGAACACATTTCCACTTGTGCAAACTGTACGTTGTTTCCGTCTTTTGTAAGAAAAAGACGGAGATAGCACTACAGTTGCCGGAAACAACCGATTGTTTCCGGCAACTGCGCTGCTATCTCCGTCTTTTTGTTACAAAAGACGGAAACAACGTACAGTTTGCACAAGTGGAAATGTGTTCCTTACAAACTGTATCGTTTGTTTTTACAGAAAGGCAGCAGAGGAAAATTTCAGCAGATCATTAAAGGACCGAAACACGAAAGGTAGGCGTAGGCTCACTGCTGATGAGGTCCACCTACGCTGATTGTAGTGTACAGTGCTGCATCTTGGATAAAAGACTTCACACGAGGATAATTTATGAAGCCGACCAAATGATGATACTCGCTCGTGTATGCAATTATTCATTCTGTTGATTTATATATTTTACTATTTTCTGCTTGATGTTATTTTTATAGTTACCTAGTTTAAAATATGTATCTATTAAATTATTTAAATGATTTTGAAGAAAGCCAATATCATTACATATTGTTGCAATTCTTAAAATTTCATTATTTAATGTATTATATTTTATATTATATGGTATGCATGAATGCTCATGCAAAAATATGTTTCTTGTAAATTTAAATATGTCATCTTTACGATATAAATTAATAGTAGTTTTAGTTAATGTTAATTTAATGTTCATATCTAGATATACACCTTCTTTATCGTTAATATTGGTTTTGTTAAGAATAAGGCTTTCTGGATAAATGTGCTCACTAATTGAATAAAAATTATTAGAATTAAATACACATATATCATCAATGTATCAAAACATATATTTCATATATTTATATTGTTTAGATTTAGTTTTTACACAGTTATGAACAAATTCATATTCTATAAAGCTTAAAAACAAGTCAGCTATAATTGGGCTACTATTACCACCCATTGGAACACCTTTTACTTGTCTAAATATAGATGTTCCTACTTTTAAATAATTTTGATTTATCAAAATATTTAAGGATTCTATTAATTCAATTTTATCCATATATTTATATTTATTTGATTGTTTAATTTTTGTTAGATAGGCGTTATAATTATTATAACATATATATGTATATCTTTTTCCGAATATAAGGTTAATTAATTTTACTAACGCTTCTTTAATATCTACTAAATCTAGATTTGTATAAAGCGTACTAAAATCGTATGTATTTATATTTTGAAAATTTATTCCTTTTGTCTGTTCTAAAAATTCTTTTGTAGAATTAATACTGAAATAGTGTTTTATACCAGTATTAATTTCGATTACCTTGCAATATTTTTTAAAGTGTGCTTTAATTACTTTAAGTATTTTATTCATATAGACAGAAAGTGGTTTTAATGTACATTTAAACGCACTACATATGAACCTAGGTTTTATTAGATTTTTATGTAATTTTGGATTCTAATATAATATAGGTATAGTTTTATTATCTAATTCAATATTTATACCCTTTTTATCCATTATAGAACAGTGACTTGTAATAATTGTTTCAAAACTCAACTCACTACGTTCATATGTTGGATTTACATTTAAATCATTAGAATTAACCTCTTTCACTAGTATATCATAATAAAGCTTTTTGCATATGAAGACAAAGTTATTACTAGCTTTATCAATAGTTGTTATTATATAGTTATCCTTTAATTTAGTAAGTTCTTTATACATATCTTTATTAATTTTATCTTTCCTTTTATAATTGTTTGTTATTTTCATTTTATTTTTAATTTTATCAAATATATAATCTTTCCAAATTTTTATCTTAGATATCTTTAGAAAAACTTTTTATATTTACATAAAGATCTTTTAGCTTATTATAACTTAAAAGTTGTTTTAATATTTCTAATTGTTCATTTATATACATATCTTTTTTAATATTTTTAACTCTATTTTTCCTATTCCTTTTATCACCATGACTTCTTGGTTTGCGTTTAACCGGATTATTATAATATAGTTGTTTATTATGTATTATACTACTTCTGCCAATTTCTTGTACCACGTCATTCAATCCTAATGGGTACATGGAATTAAGCGTTTTAATCCAAAAATCTTCTTTTTCTAATAGTTTTTGATTTAATATTGAAATGTTTTCTTCAATAATATGTTCTAAAATAAATAATTTACAGTTTTTAATATCATGTCCTATTAATCTCATATGTTTATGAAATATAGTTTGACTATTATGCTGTATATTATATATGTGTTGCCTAAACCTAGTTTTTAACATTTGATATGTTTTTCCTATATTAATTAATTAATATAGGAAAATCATGTCCCATTATAATGTCCCATTATATTAATAGGACATTAATATAATGTCCTATTATATTACAATAATTAATTCAATACAAATAACAAATAATGAATAATAGGGCTAACGGTTTCTTGTACATTAGAATTGAACGCTAGCTTAGAATACTCATTTTTTAAAAAATTTCAAATTAGTAGTACATATACATTGTATTGTTATAAAATATAAAATACGTCAGCGGCTGCTCGAAGTGTTCGTATGGCAGGCAGAAACAACACTACACAAGTGTCTAGATTAGAATAGTCTGAGGTCCCATTTTGGTAAAATGGGACTGAAACAATTCACGAGAAAAACGCTTGACTCGAATCATCAGTACATGTCCAAGCCAACTCAACTGATTACTTTCAAAGTAAGGGAGCATCAAAAGTACTAAATTGCTAATTTCGATAATATTGGTGTGTATCTAATTATTTTGGTGATTATACAAGGTTTATTGCACAATATACGATGATAGGTAGAGAGATGGGTAGATAAAACTTAATTAAGAAAATATAAACGTATTCGCAGAGCATATTCGTCATTATATTTCTCGTGGGTTCCTACCGTCATAGCATATATAACCTATAAGCACTTGAACTTAGAGAAGTGCAAATCCAAACAATATCGGAAGCGCTAATATCAATTACAAATGCCAGTCATTGATCGTAAAGAAATCAAGTATTCTACTTAAATCCCAGCATTTGAAGTCAGCAGCACAAAGCCAACATTAAAAAGCATTAATTGTATTTTAATTAAATTATGTGGAAATTGCAAGGACGTAGTAGAATCGACAGTACTCTTCCATCGACGAGATGTTTCAGAATCTCTGTTTGAATTTCATCAAGACCAGAAAAAAAGAGCATTATGCGGCTTTTGAAGACAACGACGTTTTCGTCTCATGTTATGCAGTATAACTGCAAATTTTTCACAGCAACGCTTCATCTTCGACCATGTTCGTTCACAAATAGATTGAATTTACAAGTTTTGATAATTGGCAAAATGTTTATTTAAGCGGATTACTAAAATTTAATTCTTACAATTTACCGAGTAAAAAAAAGTTTCACAATTCAAAAATTTGTCCTTTTTGATTTTATTATTTTTATTATTACGATATAACTTGATACTTTTAAATAAACGCAATGACTCACCAGATCAAAGGTTTGCTTTCCACAAAGTCGTTTTGGAAACGATATTGCGAGAATCTTTCTATCTTTGCTAAATAGTATCGAATTTTCTTCTGATAAATCACTATATAAATCTAGTGTGTAGGCAGGAGAAACCTTAGCATAAATTTACAGCAAAATGATCAGTAAAACAGACTGTTGTTTTTGACAAAAATAATAATTCAAATTTAGGTAAATCTGAATAAAAATCATCATTTAATTTCAAGTAACAAAACATTGATCAAAATATTGCTTTGCGCAGATCATGTGCCAAAATATCATCTGAACAGAATATGCATGAAGATATAAATACACATTTAAAATGGAATACTGTATCGTTTTCACAAGAACTCTTTTCAAAGTTCCCATTTTTAAACGAAACAAATCTACAGATATATTTATGTTCAAAATATAAATAAAAATCACAACAAAGTTTTATTTCAAGTAACATTTTATTCAAAATAAAAAATATATTCAAATATTTTTGTTTAAAATAAAAGTCTTAGAATTTTATCGACATTTAAGAGTAGTTTTACTATACAAACAGCAGTGTTTACGGAAAAGCAGAACTTGAACATGTTCCAAATTCTAACATCTTATCCGAAAAAAGATTGTGTTTTTCAAACTTAGCTTTTTTATAAAGGCAATAACTTTTATAATACGCGATAGAAAATATATGTATGATCCAATGTAGAGTCTTATACCAAGCAGCGATATGTAATATATGTGAGTATTGTATTCAAAGTTAAATAGTGAATTAAAATTTTCGCAAAAACGCAACTTACGTGCTTTGAGCAAAACCATTCTCCTAGCTTCTCCCTCTCCCATATTTCTATTTTACTACAAAGTATATCCAATATACAAAATACGACTCCAGTAATTGAATTTGCTGATATTTTACAGGTTTTTATCGAAATTTCTGAATATGCAGTTGTAAATGGAGTTATCAGAACAAATGATAAGTAATATTCTAAGTTTAAAAAACTTACGATTCGATAAAGTACTGCTTGTTGTCCATTCTGACAAAACACTGTCTGAACCATAGTGATGCAGAGCTAGAAGACGGGCATTGCCTTCATGGACCGTATAATGACCATCCTTAAGAAGCCATTAATATTGTAAAATGGGTAAATTAGAATACAAGAAAATTAATAAATTGATTATAATAAATCGCCTTTAAATTTATTGTAAATGCTATTGATTGATAACATAGTTTGTTAAAGTTTAAAAATGCAAAGGGATGTAAATTTTCTTGTCAAATTAAAGCATAATAAAGCAATCATAAAATCAAATTCGAATTGATATAATTAAAACATTTTTTGATAAAGTTTACAAAATGTGATAACATGATAATATGTTGAAAATTAGCTGTACATTATCGACACGAGAAAAAAAATTATTTTATCTTCTACAAGCATTTGACTCTTCGAAAGTCCTTTTCTAATCTCCAGACAAAACAATCTATAACATAAACCATCTATTTTATCTGGATTATTTAAAAGAAAAATAAATTCTGCTCAATTTTAACTAGTATATAGGATTTCTAGTATAGATTGTAAATGTTCTTATGTGGGTCAAACCTCGCAAGATTAAAATAAAAGAATAAAACAGCGCCGATTTACATTTAAATGTGTTGGCAGTAGCTCGTCAATAGTAAATTGGGTATACGGGAGTAATCATAATATCAATTTTGAAAGTGTAAGTTTTATTTGTCTAAAGACAATTTATATAGGAGACTCATTAAATAATCTACGTATGTATATTGAATCACAATATCTTACTATGCCTGGTAAAAAAATCGAACTGAAAATTAAAATTACCAGTGTTGCCTAATATGGAAGTTGCAAAATTATTAGGATTCTTCCGCGCTATTTTTTAAATATATGTGAATGTTGTTGCAGTTACTTATAGTAATTTTCAGTGTTTTACTTCAATAAATTCTAACTAAAAATTAAAATACCATAAATTATATTTTACTTGAAAATGACTTTTGAAAAGTTGAAAGCTTGTAGAAAGTATCAAAGAAAAATGTTTTTAGTGTCTATTTTATACGATAAAAATTATCAAATTTGGAAAGAATGCAATTCTTATCTATTTGCTAAAATATTCAAAAAATTAAGCAATCATCTGATATAACACAAAATTGGAAAGGAATTTGCTAAAGATGCTGAATTCTTAAAACGAAAAATGATTGCCTAGCAGCAAAATGGTTCGATTAAACCAGTGTAGTCATATTCTGAAACATAGTTATATTCTGAAATATCCTTACATGTCTTCAAGATTATTACTGTCGAATAGTTGAAAAAAATCATAAGGACGGCAGTTTTTTTGCTTCCAAAACAAAATTCTCTACACGAACATGTATTATGTGATTAATTTATTAATTAATTCATTATTTAGTGATTAATTTATTAGAGCATCAACTCCTTCTGACGAGGTATTCATTTGCCTTTAGATATATTATTAAGAAAAAACTTGATATTCTGATATTCAGTCACAAGTTAACAATTAAACTAACAACTTTAAGAACAGTTGTTACCAGTTTTACAAGATAGAAATAAAAATAAAAAGCATTTGAAAAATCATTAAATTCAGTCATTTTATAAACGCATGTCTAATTTGTACTGCTGGTTTGCTGTGTTATTGTTATTCATATATATATATATATATATATATATATATATATATATATATATATATATATATATATATATATATATATATATATATATATATATATATATATAAAGAATAAACTGGTGTTAAAGTACGAGCAATATTATTACGTTTCGGCTAAAGCCTTCGTCAGATAATCTAAAACAAAAAATATAGTCACAATATGCAATAAATGTCTAGAAAATAAAAATAAAAATCAAAGTTCTAGATGTGAGTTTAGACCAGGTTGCATGTCTAACATTAATTGAGCAATCCAAATATTTTCTTTGTTCTTTCGCTCATAATCTTTTTTAACATCTCTCTCAATAATGTTATATTTATAGTCACATTCACCGTTGTGTTTTTCGACAGTATGTTTTACAGCGCCGTCGTTTTCCGTTCGTTTAAATTTTATGTCGTTCCTTCGGTTTGTGACTCTCTCGCTTAATTTTCTTTTAGTTTCTCCCACATATTGGGCGTTGCACATACTACAGTTTGCCAGGTATATATTATGTGTTGTTACACAACTGGCATCACACTGGACATTATACTTAATGTTTGTAACCGCACTCTTGAATGACTTATTTTCATTAATAAGCGCACATGTTTTGCATCTTGGTCGTTTGCATGGTTTGGTGCTGCAATTCACGTTATTAAATTTCTTGTTGTGTTTCAAGAATGTTTTGAGCTTGTGTTTGGCAGAGTAAAATACCTGTGGCGCTGTGCCCTTAACAGAGTTAGCTTTGCATGTATCTTTAAATGATTTTACGATGTTTCGTTCAAATGATTGTAATGCTGGGTGGTATTGCAAGAAAGTTATTATTCGTGGTTCTTTCGTAATTTTCTTTTGTAAAACATCGATACGCCTTAAATTTTTAACTTTTGAAATCTCTCTGTATATCTCACGGTGGCGATACCCTCTCGAAAGAAGGGACATAGTTAGTTCACTGAGGTTTCTTTCCCTTTCGTAAATAGTGCTACAAATTTTAATGATTCGCAGTGCCTCATTTCTAATTATGCCTCGCTTCGTAGTCATAGAGTGAGCACTTTTGGCGTGCAAATAGAGGGGCGGATTTTCTTTTTTGCGATATACGGTTGTTTGCCAACCATTGTTATCATCGCGGACTAGTTTTACATCTAAAAAGTTTACATAGTCTGCTCGTGAAGTAGATGTGAAAGTCAGATGTCCTGCATTAAGTTTACTTATAAATGTATTTAGACCTTCGTCCGAGCCAGTCCATATCATAAATACATCATCGATATACCGCCAATAAATGTATGGCTTCTCTAGTACTTCATCAATAGCCCGTGTTTCATAATTTGCCATGTATAATATGGCATATGTGGGTGCCATTGGTGTACCCATAGCTGTGCCGATCACTTGCCTAAAATATTCGTCGTTGAATTGTAGTATGTTATTTTCTAATATTACTCGTATGGATTGTAGAATAAACTGGTGTTTAGGGTCGCTGTCATCAAGAAAACGTTGACGTATAGCATTTATTCCATCTTGATGTAAAATACTTGTGTATAAAGACTGAACATCTAACGTTAAAATCTTCGCGGTGGTAGGTATTTCTTTTTTAATGGCCTCAAACTTCCTTAAGAAATCATCAGTACTACTAATCATGGAATTAACTAACGGTAGAAACGGTCGTAATAAGTGATCTATGAATCTAGATAATTGTACTGTTGCTGTGTTTATGCAGCTGATGATTGGTCTACCAGGACATGGAGTTACTTCCTTGTGTACTTTTGGCAGTAAATAGAATTTACCAGCGTTTGCGGAAGTTATTACTAGTTTGTTCGCTGTGTCCTTGTCGATTACGTTCTTTCCAAGATATTTCATCACCAATGTCGAAACATTATTTACTGCTACTTTCAATGCGTTCAGGTCACATTTTTCATACGACGGACTACCTATGTGCTTTTGAGCCTCTACAATGTAGTCATCACGCTCCCACAATACAGCCTGTTTTCCTTTATCAGCTTTAACAATAAGTACATTTTCATTTGAGGCAAGGTTTGTGGCTGCCGTCATTAATTCCTTAGTTACATTTCGAACGCAGTTGTAATTTGGTTGCATTTGTAGGTATATATCGAACATCTTTGACGACATTTCTTGAGTTATAGTTTTATTGTTGTCTGCATGTTTATTCGCTTCGAAGCACCTTTTTGACGTGTTAGAGATACCTTTCAATAGATCATATCGGCAGAATTCCCTCTTAGATATATTAAAATCTAGACCAAGATTGAGGAGGTTAAGTTCATTAGCCGTTGGTGTATATTTTGATAAATTGATAACGCTATTTAAATTATATTTATTCGATCTTTTTCTTGTCTTAAGTGTATATTTTCGATTTGGATGGAATTGTATTCTAGCGAGTTCAATTGGGTGAACATTACGACGAGTCAATTTTGAAAGTTTCTTTACTTTGTTCCAAATAATTTGATTGTATAATTCTTGATTTAGAGGGTACATGATACCATTTGAAATTTTTCCGTAATAGTTACGTAGTGCTCTTGTAAGCTCAACACTCGCCTTATTTAGGATTTTGTTCCATTTTATTCTCAAATTTTCAACGTCTGCGTTACCATTAGTAGACTTGCTTACACTTAATGGTTTTTTAAGTTTTAGACCCTTTGATATAATTTTATTTTCCAAGCAAAAAGACAAATATTGCATATGTGCCGTACAAGTTGTTCGTAGATTAGTTGCAAATTCTCAAAACCAAAATTTATTTTATTTTTTCGTAAATATCTTTTAATATATATATATATATATAATAATATTTATAATATAATATTTACGAAAAAATAAAATAAATTTTGGTTTTGAGAATTTGCAAAAATAAGAATCGAAATATCGAAATAAGAACACTATTTATTACTAAATTATTAAACTAATTTAAATTAATTATTTATTAATTTAGCAAATTAAACTATTAAATTACTAAATTATTAAAATCTAAAAATTACTTTCAAGTATTAAAAGTAAAACTGAAATTTGATATAATTGTTAATAAATGCACACCAGCATATCAAGGTTGCTGTTAACCAACTTAAAATCGATCTGGAAATTATAATCAATTTAAATTTTAAAATAAAATGTCAAGTTTGGTTAAAACAATGTTTTTGATCTATTTATTAAATTTATAATTTCGAAAGAGGATTAGCAAACCGAGATAAAGTTATTTTTGTTTGAATAGTTGCTGATAAGATCAACAGAAAAACAAAACACTATTTGTAAATAGTTGATAATAATTCACATTATTTATAAAGAATTATTATAGCTGAATCAAAGAAAACAGAAAAATATTTTATTGATACTTCGTTAACCTCTGTTAGCTTCTTCAGGAAATTACCTTTATTACAGTAATTTTCTGAAGATGCTAACAGAGGTTAACGAAATATCAAATAACAATGTTCTCATTTCATTTGATCAAGCTCCAATAATTCTTTAAAAGCACAATTTGTTCACCAACTACTTTTTATTTGTTCAATCTTAAATAAGTTTGCACCATCGCCGTTTTTCAATTGTCAAGTAAATGCTGGATTTGACAAATAATGTTGAATTCGACTAGCAAAAAATTAACGGTTGAATTCGTAAGTTTTATTTTCAATACTGAATTTAGCGACTTATAGGTAAATAAATAATTTGTAAATTTATTGGAACGAAGAAATGGAGATATATAAATCACTAATCAAATCAGATAACTGAGTCTACATATTTTCTACTATATATAGATCAAAACTAAAGATCAATAATAAATTATTATTTAAGATTTAATGTAATAAATATTTATATCAAGTTAAAATTTATAATTTAAAATAGAACTAGATTTTTATGAATTGACTAATAAATAACATACGATAGATTTGAATAAGGATTAAAGGTCATCAGTTATCATGCCATTTATTATGATTAGTTATAGATCAAAAATTATCAATAAATTCTAGAATTTATTGGATTTTATTTTTCAGTGATTTCTGAAATAATAGTCTTAAAAAATCATATCTAACAACATCATGTACAGCAGATATTGTTTTGTAGAATAGAAAAAGAGTGAGTAAATTTAGCATGTCGGAGCGTTCAAAGAACTCAATGAAAACTAATTTTCCTGCCAATGCAATAAACGAGGTAAGTGGAGATTTAGCTTCTCTTGAATATATTCCGGAGGGTGAACTCCCCCGGTACCAAAATTATCCAACCTGGTGATTATCAGACTTTTGGTGCCTCTGGAAAGGCAGAACATGTTCAATGTTTTTATAAGAGGCTTTGCCGATCGATTTAAAAAAATGACATTGTTTAATGCGATTAAATATTATGAATCTGAGATCAAAATCTCATTATGCCCTCCTGATCTGGCAATGTCGTACGTCAACTACTTTAAAAAAGAGCATTCGGAACAAGGTATAATTGCTTCCAAACCAATCCTGGCAACAATAAAGATAAATAATATGCCCACATTCATTTCAGAAGAAGATATATCAGTCCTAGAAACTGATTACAAAATCTCTAATGTTCGCTTTATAAAAGGGATTAAAGGCTTCCCCATTCCCGTTGCGTTCTGCAATGCCCCGGTGGAAGAAGCTCTAGAACTATCGATTTTGAAATACAATCCTTTTATGGGGTATAATTTGATATTTTCAATTATCGAAACCGACTCACTAACGTACCCTCACTGCAACAATTGCCATCAGTGGGGGCATTGGTCTGCTGGCTGTTCTCTACCCCATAAGTGCGGCGTGTGTGGTACAACTGCTATACATCCTGAGAAGTGCGAAAGTAAGCCATTTTGCGCAAACTGCGGTGGTGAGCACCCCGCATGGTCAAAAAAGTGTAAAATCTTTAAGGCATACCAAAAGAGACACAGGAGTGTGACAGCAAAACCGACTAGCTTCGTGGAAACTGTCTCGTCTAACAAGAAAGACGACAAGATGTTGGATACCGAAATTCTAAAACATCTTGAAATGCAGCATCATGCATCAATGATCCACTTTGAAAAATTAATTTAAAAATTAGTGGGACAATAGGCGGAATCTGTCAGTTCTCCTCCTTCTGGAAGACAAACAATATTAAAAAGCTACCAAAATCTAAGAAACGAAACGGTCAGTGCTGAGCATAGCCGCTCTGAAGCTTGCTCGGAAGGATTCGATCTGGGCTATGGCTAACGAGGGAAATGAAAATATCGCCCTGGGCAAGCGACTCCATTTGTCGTAACGGAAAGCGGTAAAAGCGACCTTTCCGCCTCTAGTTGCGACTAAGTGAAGAGCGTCCCACTTCGGTAACACTTACGCAATGGGAAGTAATCAAGGGCCTTTTTCACTGAATATCCTTCAGTGGAATTCGGGAGGTGCTTCCGCCCTTAGCCTTCTATCTGGTAGAAATACAGATGTTATAATTCTTCAGAAGACGCGGTCTATCCGTCTCCCACAGGATATTACTCGATTTATCCCTAAGCACATCTACACCCACTTTACTCCTTACATAACCTCTCCTCACTCCTCTTCATCTCAAGATCTTTTAACCCTACTGAAAAGCTCATTAAGATCATCCCTCCTGTTAAACTACTCTTGCCCAGCCCTATCTTATTTAGCTATATTACTTTGTAAGAACGGTAAGCATATTAGCATAGTCAATGTCTATATTCGGCCAGGAAAAATCCACAAGAACAGTGACCTCATGGATCGAATATTAGGGAGCGTTTATGACATGTTACTTGGTGACTTCAACGACAGAACTGGTCGTTGGATAAATGCAGCACTCCGCTGAGCAAGGATCAACTATCTTATTCAAACCACCTTCCTTCACCTTTCATTGCTCTACAACAAATTCTCTCCTCGACATATTACTGCTAAATAAGATGTGGTTGTTGAAACCCATTTGCACTGAGCAGTCGCGTCAACAACAGACCACCTCTCATGACCTAATTCGCTGGCGGCTAGAGGACGATACGTTGCTTAGAAGAAGGTTTCACTTTGACCCTATTAGAGTGGCCTTCTTTCAGGCAGCTATCCAACTCTTCCCCGGAATTATAATTGAAAGCTTGACCGAATTTAATTCCTATCTCACATCGCAAGCTACCGCGATCCTTTCGACTACCTATAAAGGTCGAATATACAATCCTACTCCAACAAAGCTCAAGGTCCTAGCTTAAATGTTACACCTTCCCTTACTCTCTGTTTCCGCCAGACAGATCCTCTGGAATGATTACTGGAGCTCTAGACAGGCTCCAGCTGAGCAGGGATATGGCAAGCATTGCTCACCTAAACCCTTCTCATGCTTCTTTCTGGAAGATATTCAAGAAGGAGAAGTCTGACTGCTGGAAGGATAGATCCTTGGTTTGAATTAGTAGCATAGGCCTTGACACGGTTTTAGAGGAGTCACTTTCCTTACCTAATTATAGAGCCACTCAATCTCCCCAACCAATCCCGCCTTGGTGTGACTTCAGGAGTAGGGACTTATCTGTTACAGATATCCTTAACTCCTGGGGACCACTCCCGGGCACCTCCAAATCCCACGCGCCACTCACCACTCGTGTCTGTCAGCTTTTGACATACAGTCAGAGAAAGGAGGTCGCCATCACAATGCTATTTGCCTCCCCATCCGACATAGCAGACATCAACATCAGCCGTCGAGTTTTTTACCTAAAAAGAGATTAATCACTTGTCCTAAAGATCTGCGGCCCATCTCGATTCAAAACGCCATCATGTCCATCTACGAGAAAGCTATATTAGTCATCTATATTAGTCATTCATGTAGGCGTAATTTGATCCCACCGAGTTTTCATGGGTTTGTCAAATGGCGCTCGGTCCATTCAGCAATTGGTGAGGTGCATCAGTTTTGTCAGGATAATAGTCATCAGCTTGATGTGGCTGTTTTTCTTGATTTTTCAGCTGCATTTGACCGGATCTCCATTCCCTTCGTTATCTCCTCTCTCAGGTCCCTCGGGTTGCCTGCGAGAATTGTTAACAGGGTGGAGATATTGTTGTACACCAAGCGGTTCTACTATGAAGACGACCCTGATGCGCGTCAGTTCTACCCAATTACGGGTGTACCTCAAGGATCCCCACTTTCTCCTATCTTATATCTTGCTGCATCCATTGTACTATTCAAGAATTTTAAACGTGATCAACATCTAGTGGTATATGCTGATAATACCACAGCCTTGTTCTCTGGACGCAGGTGCAAAGATGTAATCTCTGACATCAGCCGTTTCTTTTTAAGATTAAAAGACCAGTTGCCCCCATCCAATCTTATTTTAAACTCCTCTAAATCGCAAGTGGTTGACTTTCATGGTGTTCCTGCCACCAAAAAGAAACTTAAGAGACTAGCACTCTCTGCACTCTCCTCCATTTTGCAGCATCAACCACTCCCCATCTTCACGAGTCGAGTAAAATATCTGGGGTTCACCGTTACGGTGAATTGGTCGGCGAAAGCTGACCTGGATAAACTTAAACGTATCCTGAAGTAAGCTAGGTGGGCTCTTAAACGGGTCCAGCATCTATTATTGAATGGGAGTGCGCCTCCGGGATACTTGGGCTATCTCGGGATTAGTCTTCTTCTCACGAGGACGTCCCCCAGAACAAAGACTAAGGTTTCTCAAGCTCCTCATCTCGAGATTACCAACCATAGTCCGCCTTGACTGGACTCTTAGGTGTGTGAGAGACCCTGAATGGTTCAGTCAGAGGGCGGCGCGCTGGTGCGGCCGAGGGGCTCAGATCCCTCTGGACCTGAGGCCGTGAATATAAGTTGAAGATTTCAAAATACACGTCGTGAACGGCTTCTATTTAAAGTTGTCTTTTGCATGTTTTTGTTTCTTAAGTTTTTATCGGTTATATAGTTATTAATAAAACCCTTATCTATTTAGAAGACAAAAATATTAAAATAAAATAATATTTGAACAAAAGCCTAAATTTGATAATAAAGGGATTGTATATATAAAGCTTCTTGTTTTGAATATGATACAAGAACAGAGCAGCATAAATATACATTTAAAAAATGACTAACTATTGCTATTGTTGACCGCAATATAAGTTTAAATCACAAATTTAATTATAATAGCACGGCTGTTTTATCAAAATTAACGAATTGTTTGCATGGAAAAATACTAGAAGCGTATTATATTTGCTAAAAATCGTAATAATATAATGCCGAATAATAAAGCAGATATTTCATTGAATATTTTGTCGTTAAAGATTGATTTTGTTTTATTTTTATTATATTTTGTTTATTCGTTTGTCTTTCTTTGCTTTACTTATTTATTTAAATTTTATTTTCTTCGGTATTTATATTTACTTATTCTTTCTATTGGTTATTTTGTGTTTGCTCTATTATTTGATGCAATCAAAAGTTGCCAATTTTAAAGAATAAAATTTTTCAAATGTTCATTTTCACACAAGTTGCCGAATTCGACCTTAAAATTACAACACTTAAGAAATTTATTGTTTAATTCCTTGAAAGTCGCCGTGTTTTTGGTTTTTACTTTACAAAATTCTTAATTATCTCTCTAATCGCCAAATTCTACATTAACGTAGCTTTAGAATAACGACGATAGTGCACCTTTAAAATACCAAACAATATTCAATAACAACAGGTAATGAACAAAATGTGTTGTGTTTTCTGATAATGATCTATCAGTAGCCAGTTAGCTGTCTATTTTGTTTTAACTTAATTTTAAATTCTTGCATTTGATAACAGCAATTACTGAAATACTGGTTAAAAATTAGTTTCGAACTACACGATGTTAAGTGATCCGAAGGTAGAAAGCGCATCGTACAGTTGAATTTAAATTGCAAAAGAGTTCATATAATCCTAGATATAACTTGGTAAAACGCAAAGTATTAAAGATATTTTTATGTTACTTGTAAATTAGATGGTTACAGGATAAAATTATTAATAAAATCGAATTAACACTTCAATGTCGTCGTAATTTAAATCAACATTAAAAACGAATAAACTGTTAATCGACACATACCGTCCAACGGAATAATCGAAATGTTTGTTCAGGAATCTAAAATGAACAGTGCGTTTTCAATTTAAAAACAAATATATTTAAAATACGTTAAATAATTAAACAATAATGTAATACCCATATTCTTGTATAGTAAATATATATATCTATATATTTACTACAATATCAATCTTGTAGTAAATAAAATTATATTGTTGCTAGATACAAAGATAAGTGGTTTGTATAAATTATTTTATAATAAATTCAGTTAGTGTATTTCGAAATCAATGTTTATAGTTAAACTTCGGTTGAGTCGGAGGGCGAAGTGTTGTATCGGTAAGTCGGATGGCGACGTGTTGGATCGGTTGAGGGGAGGCTCAGATCCCCTAGACCTGAGGCCGTGAGAAGATCAAAAGAAGACCGTTTGACGATTCGATGTTTTGGTATCTGTTGATGGTTTGACGTTTGACCGTTTTTTTGTTGACCATGTCTTATTTAACTGTTTGTATTTTTAATAAAACCCTTATCGTATCTTAACTTCGGTAAAACTGCAGCATCTGGAAGGCAATTTTAATCGAAATTGATTATAAAAGTGGAACAATGTGTCTACAATGGAAATATATACTGAAAAGAATAAAATTATTACCACACAATTGCAAATAATGAATCATGTAGACTTAATTGTAGAAATGCTTTATGGATTTTTTCCAGGCAAGCTTGGTGTTAAACATTATCTGCAGTCAGAAATCTGAGCTTATGTTATTAATATAAATAACTCATTGTAAAATATCAAAATAATGGATAAAATGCGAGTTCATTTTATTTGTATTAAGAATGCTATTTAATTTAAATGTTAAATAAGTGAGAAAGCTAAAAGAATAATTTAAAATAAAGTTAACGTAAAATACCAGAGAATTTACAAATTTGAGAATTTGTAATAATTTATTTTCTTTTGCATTTTATAAAAAGTGGAAATCAATTTAACACCGACAATTAATACAGTTTACATATCATATCCTAGGATATTGAAAACCTACCATGTACAGATTTAATAAGTTAAAAAGAAAAGATTAAACGCGAAGCTTAGTTAGCTTTAAACACACACAGCCCATTTAGCCATAATCAAGGCAGTGTTTATTTCGTAAATCTACAACCTCAAGGTGTAGAGATATTTATTCATCACTGTTAACTGTATGAACAGTGATGTCTGTTCATACCAGTTCATAAATTGAGGCATGTTCAAATATAGCCATCATTTGGCGTACGCGCACCTAAATCGAAAACTTGTGACATTATATTATCAGATAAAAATGATATAACAAAATTATTTAGGTACTTAATTACTTCATTTAAGTACTTCATTTAAGTACTTCATTTAAGGTATGGTTTAACAACAAATTGAGGGTGGTAATCTTCGAATTGTATAATTATTGAATGTGGATTATTTGAAAAAAACTATGCAGAATGAAACCACATCAGAATGGACAATAATTACCTTGGGTAGCTGCATATACATGATTAAAAATACGTCATTCTCAACGTGATCTTTTTTCATCATCTAAAACGTTAAAATGCAACGGTTAAAAGTATAAAATGTCAGAAAAATGAGTCGTATCTTAAAATTCTTTCAAAGAATTATAGGCAGTTTTGAAGACTGTTAGTAACAGATTGGTAAAATTGAACAATTTTCACCAAAAAAATAGTTTCTTCGCGAAAAGAACCCTAATTATGTAAATAGAGGGTTGTTTAAAATGCCATTATGAGCATAGCAAGCGAGCAAATTTCGGAATCCAGTAGAGTATATCTTTTAAGCTCTAATTGTACAGTGATCTTAACTAACCTGAAATTTTATGTTCATTAAGCTTAAACCAAGATATTTTAGTGGATAAGCCGTAAACCAGCTTAAAGCATTCTTCACACTAGTATGTCGTGGGACCTGTTCATATATTCCAAGAATTGATATTGTTCGATTCCATATCATCTTATTCAACTGATTACAATAAAATGGTTAAATTTCGTTTAATCTAACCTTATTCAATAATTACATAAATTAGAAAATTAAATGAATCTATTAATCAAATAGGTATCGGTACGTGCGCAACCTCTGCAATAAATTGAAAATACATAAGCGAATAGCATTTGAAGATGGTATTGCAAATTGCATCGGGAATCAACCAAAGCGTTTTTGGTCATATGTGAAAGGTTCAAGGCTACTTCCCTCTAATATAGCATTCATTACTTCAGGTGAATGGGTATATTCTACTGAGTCTGAAATTGCTGAATGCCTAGCGGACAGCTTTCATTCTCCATCGACTATTGATTCGGATATTTACTCTTTAAATGGTATCCCATTCACAATATTACTCAGAATCTCGTTAAGCCAATCAGTGCATCTGAAGTATTGCACCTAATCACTAGGCTTAACCGATTTGGCTCTCCTGGTCCAGATGATATTTCACCTTACCTAATTAATGCGGTTGGACCTGCCGTAAGTAGTGTTTTAGCTCATATATTTTCATTTAGCCTGATCAATTCGTGGATTCCTGCAATATGGAAGTCTTCTATTGTTGTGTCAATCCCTAAACACAGCCAGCAATTTCTTGTTTAGATTTTCGCCCTATCATTTTGACCAGTGTTCTATCTAAATTACTAGAACGAGTTATTGCCAAAAGGCTACTCGGGCATCTAAACTTTAACAGCATTCTTACTGATTCTCAACACGGATTCAGACAAGGCCGTTCATGTCTATATAACTTGCTTACCGCGAGAGAGTGGGATGGAAGTACTAAGCTCATGACTTTGTCTCGACGTCGTATTTCTAGATTTTTCGAAAGCCTTTGATCGTGTTCCACATAAAGGTCTTGTGTCACTCTTAATTCACTACGGCGTCCCTCGTGTAATCTGCTCTTGGATTGAAAATTTTCTTTCATTGCGTACGTTTAAGGTAAGAGTTGGTGAGTATTTATCTGCAGAAAGAAGTATGTCGACAGGTGTCCCTCATGGTTCTGCATTAGGTCCTCTATTATTCATCACGTTCCTTAACGATTTACTCTTACGTATTGAGAGCTCTCACTTGGCATTCGCTGATGATCTTAAAATTTGGACTGCTATACGAGATATTGATGACTGTAATTCTTTACAGGCAGACTTGGATCGCGTTCATGATTGGTGCCGCTCTACTGGATTACATCTTAACGTTGATAAGTGTATACTTATGATGATGGGTAAAAAATCATGTAATTTTACATATCATATCGGAGATGTTCTTCTCACTTAAGTATCACTTCATAGGGATTTAGGAATTATCGTGCAGGCATCATTAAAAACTAAACTTAATAGTGAAAGAGCAATAAAAAGCGCTACTCGTGCTCTATATATTGTAAAGAACTCATTCCTTAAGATTACCACGAATGTCTTTAGAAATTTGTTTAACACGTTGGTTCGTCCGCATTTAGAGTATGCAATTCAGGCTTCTTTCCCGGTCACCAAACAAGAAAGGACAGATATTGAGTCAGTCCTAAGGCGAGGTTCTCGTTTATGTTCGAATGCGAGAGTGGATTACGCATCTCGATTAGATTTGCTAAGAATTCAACCGATGTCATCACGATTTTTGTTTCTTGACTTAATAGGAATGTATGCACTTGTACACCGGTTGGAGACTGTCGCACAGGGTACTTAATATTTGGAATTCTCTGCCTGAGGAAATTGCTTCCGCCCGGAGTCTGCATTTGTTCAAAAAATTATTAAAGACATGGATCATCAAGAAGACGAGAAACGAGTCATGGACATATTTGCAGTGATTTTTATTTTTATTTTGCTTGTTGACTTCTTTTTCTTCATTTCTTATTTTTTAGTTTTATCATTTTTTTAACTGTGATCAGGCAAAATAGCCTTATGGCTAAGTCTTGTAATAATAAAGAGTGGTCACGCTTCATCATCGGGTACCCCTACGTCTTTCGACCATGCGATCTTGTGGCTTTGACGTGTGCTTACAGAGAAGTCAATAGAGAGTGCATGCTCGAGGTTTGAACCCCGTACATAGAGTTTGCAATGCACACGCCTCCACCATTTATAATAATATCGTAAGTTCTACAACATATACAATTAAGGTTCCCGCTAATGGGCCTTTCGATTCAAAATTTAAAATTTAAAATTTTTAATAACGGTCAATCGAAATCATTGCAAAACAATCCTTTCTGGATTGTTTCCGGTGCGATTTTCTGTCATTTGATATTGTGTTCCCATTCTTGTGGATCTCACGCACATCGATACACATTTTGCTAGTGTAAGTGATATATGTGTTCGCAAGGCTCTTATGCAATCACTGTAAGGCAGTGTTCTTCGCTCAGCAACTTTTGTGGACATCCAGCGCATTACCTTATCAGCTTCTGGTGCCATTACACCGGTAGCGGAGAAGACCATAGGAAAGAAAGCGGATCGTTCGATTTGGTTAATTCGTTCAGCGTTTATAAATGGTGGACGTTAATTCGTCCACCATTTATAATGATAATAATAATAAATCTTATTCACTGGTTAAAATAAAAATTGTCTTGGATATAAATACTTACAACATAAAAAAAACTTGGAGATAATATATATACCAGAACACACAAGATAATATATTTAACATCAAGTGATATCATTGCCAAGTTCTAAGAAATTCACCTTAAAAAATGTTTAACTTAAAAAGTTCACCTTAAAAAAAGTTTGAGAAATAATTAACATACAATAATTTAAACTTTCTTGATAATAAAGTACTTACAATACAGCAACAGTTGACGGAATACACTAGCTCTATAAAGCGCATTGCTGAAAGAATACGTAGTATGTGTCACATTCTTATACATAAGAGATAGGAGATCGACGAATAACTTACCAGCAGAACACTTTAGAGTTAAAAAATCGTCTTGATTGTTAAATCCTTACAATGACAAAAATATGACAAAGAAGACCAACAGGTAAGAGAAATACAACAATACAACAAAGTTGGTTGGGTACGCAAATAATGAAGTGGCATGTGACTTTCACGGCTGCACGATATGGACCAAAGTAAGCTTACCCTCAGACAGTTCTCAAGCAATGACGAGTCGCAATTTCTATTGTGGTTTCTGTGCAGCTCTAGCAATTGCAGATTTAAATAAGACTATTAACGACCTACGTGCACTAATCAAAGACACTGATAAACCATTACGATCAGATATTCCATATACATGTGAAGTGTTCGAGCAAGATACAATACCATCACTAGACAATGAAATCGCCCCAATCAACATAACAGCAACATCTGATACTTCAATGTTCCGAAAATCTACCCCTACTCGAGTTTGGACACAAGGACATGCAAGATCGCGGATAAAAAAGATTTATTTAACGTGGTAAATGCGTGCCAGCGCGCGCTTACATGACCACAACAAAACAAAAATGGATCGTAAAGGAACCAACCCTTGAAAATTCTTCATTACCTAACCTTAAATCTGATTTCCTGGATTCGTCAAATCTAGAGAATCCCACCATTTCTTACAAGGGTACACAGAAAAAACATTCTATATCAACAAGATAACACATCCAAGGGCGGAAACAAACACAGAAGTACCACATGACACAGCACTACCAGCTTTTTCTTGTCATCAAACAACCCATAGTCCATATAAAATGGATGAAACACTCAAACAAATGATAAATCATACCAATTTCACGGTAAACAACACTGATAATCCCAATATACCTATTCTATCTGAGCCTAAACGACATAAACGCCGAACATTTAATCGCTATAAATTTTTCATCATACTAAAGTTAAACAAATCACCGAATCTCCATCCTATCCCACTCTACTTTGGAAATCCGCAATCGTTCGTTCCCTCCTTAAGAAACAATCGCTGGACCCCTCGATTCCTACTAGCTATCGCCCCATTCACTACTCCATACTCTTTCTAAGCTCTTAGAACGCCTCATCTTAATACAGATCGACGCTTATCTCTCCTCATCTAATATG
Organism: Pomphorhynchus laevis; assembly: GCA_012934845.2. NCBI lineage: Eukaryota > Metazoa > Acanthocephala > Palaeacanthocephala > Echinorhynchida > Pomphorhynchidae > Pomphorhynchus > Pomphorhynchus laevis. The sequence continues at coordinate 10,059 of WNNJ02000341.1, read as the reverse complement.
TACCCTCCTTTCCAATCCGCTTTCTGCTCTAATCACTACACAGAAATCGCCTGAATGAAAGTTTACAACGACTTACTAATTTTTCGAGACAAGGCTCTATATAGTGTTCTCATCTCCCTCGACCTCTCCTTCGCCTTCGACATCGTCAACCACTCCATCCTCCTTTCTCGCCTTTGTTATGATTACGGCTTTTCTTCCTCCTCCGTAGCATGGTTTGCCTCATATCTATCCGACCGTTCCTTTCACGTCTGTTCCAATTCATCATGCTCCCCTCCCATCCCTATTTTTTGCGGGGTCCCACAAGGTTCAGTCCTAGGTCCCCTGCTTTTCTCTCTTCTGCTTGGCGATCTCTCACCGTTTATCAAACCTTACCCCTTTAACGTCATGCAAAACGCCGATGACATCTTCATCTATGATCATGCACCCGCACATCAAATACACGATATCGGCATTTCTGCCTCCAACCGTCTTTCTTCTATCTACGAACGTCTCTCCAATCTCCATCTTGTTATAAACCCTGATAAGTCTAAAATAATATGGATCCTCCCCCGTAAACCAAACATATCTCTTCCCACTGTATATTTTGCCTCATCGATCATCCCCATAGTACACAATCTCACTTTCTTAGGCTTCCATTTCGATGATCACCTTTTCCTTAAACCCTTCGTCCGTGACAAGGTCCGCTCGTCTAGCTTAATTCTAAGTGGCATCCGCCGTATCCGCTTCCTTATCGACTTCCGTTCTTGTATGTATCTTCTTTCATTGCTTCTTTTCCTTAAAATCGATTACTGCCTTAGCCATTTCGCCAATTCTCCAAAATCCATCATCCTACTCCTACAACGAATAATCAACACAGCCGTTCGAGTGCTCTTTCATCTCCGTCGCTTCGACCACACATCCACATATCGTGCCCGACTCTCCTGGCCCACCACCCACATCCGCATCAAACTCCACCTTCTTCTCGTAACTTTTCGTCTCATCACTGCCGGCTCCCATTGTTCATCAACCTTCCTTTCTTAGACGACAATTGCACCACCTCGCTATCGATGCGTACCCTTCATATTATCTTACTCCACGTTCCTAATTACTCAAACAACTATGGTCTCCGATCCTTCCTCGTCGCAGCCTATTTCGCCTGGAATCAACACCCCCTCGACGTCCGCCGCGCTCCCTCCTTTATCACATTCAAACACCTACTTTGCTCACACCTTCTAGACACATGATTTACATTTTTGTTTTGTCGTGGTCATGTAAGCGTGCGCTGGCACGCATTTGCCACGTTAAATAAATCTTTTTTTCTGAAGGTTGTCCTCGGATCAACTAGTGAAGCTAAGTCTCTCTTAAATCGAGGATTCTGACTAAAAAATCAACATATTAGTATTTTAAAGGATCTTTCTCACGAAGAGCGTATTTTATTAGTTAATGCTAAGCAGGAGCTTGCCCGCCGTCGTGGCGAAGGTGAGGTGGATTTGTGTGTCAGAAATTTTCGTGTTTGCCCAAGCAAGCCTTTTGTGCGTTGGCATTTTATCTGCATGGACCTTTGAGTGCTGGTTCTATATCTGTGAATTCCCTTGTGGATTTCAGTTTGGTGAAAACCTGCATTGCAGCTTCTGCAAATAACAAATACAAATTTATTTAATGTGGCAAATGCGTACAAGCTGTACGCTTACAAGTCCACAAACAAAAATGAGAAAGTCAAGCAGTTAAATTGTTAAAATGGGATCGGATTTGTCGTTTGAAGCACTGCGGGGAAGTTGATTGGCGTATATGAATGGGCAGATGATTCCACGATAGAGGAGCAGTCATCAGGAAGGAGCGGAGTCCAAAGGAGGTAGAGTAGATTAGAACATGTAAAAGAAGTGAATTAAGGGAACGCAGAGCACAATACACAGTACGAGAATTGTCGAGAAAAGGAAGGTTGAGAAATGAAGGGGTATGAGAAGTTATAAGGCGAAAAGCAATGATAAGAAGACGAATTTGAACACGACAATAAATGGTAGGCCAATCGAGAGAAACAAGATAGTGGGATGTATGATCAAAACGACGAAGACAGAGGAGAACTCGGATGGCAGCGTTGATGATGCGTTGTAGAGGAAGAAGAGTGGATTTAGGTGAGTTGGAAAACGAGAGGTTTAAGTAAAGTCGGTTGTCGAAATGAAAGCCTAGGAAAACGAGATTATCAACGATAGGAATAATTGTAGAATTTAATGATACGGAAGGAGGTTCTACGCCGAAGCTTCGAGGTAGGATCCACATAATTTTAGATTTATCAGGATTCAGAGAAAGGCGAAGGGAAGAAAGATGATTGGAAATTGAGACAAGACAGTTGGATGCAGAAACACTAAGATCATGAATACGATAAGCAGGTGCGTGAGTATAGATGAGAATGCCATCAGCATATTGCATAACATGGAAGTTAAATTTATGAGAAATCGAAGACAAGTCACCGAGAAGAAGAGAGAAAAGCATAGGGCCTAATACGGAGCCTTGTGGAACACCGGACGGAATGGACGAAGGATGGGAGAGAGAAGAGTTAGAATAGAAGCGAAATGTACGGTTTGATAGATATGTGAAGAAAACCATGATACGGTGGGTAAAGAGAAGCCATAATCATGACGAAGGCGATGGAGAATAATCGAGTGATCGACGATGTCAAAAGCAGACGATAGATCAAGAGAAACTATGACACTACATAATTTATGATCGCGCGATATGAGTAAGTCGTTATAAACTTTAAGACATGCAATTTCGGTAGAGTAATTAGGGCGAAAAGCGGCTTGGAAGGGAAAAAATAAGTTATAGGAAAAGAGATATGTATTAACTTGCTTAAGAACGAGACGCTTAAGGAGTTTAGAGAGGGTTGAGAGAAGTGAGATTGGACGGTACGAAAATGGTAGTGAGGAGTCGAGAGATTGCTTTTTGATGAGAGGACGAACAGTGGCGCATTTCCAGATGGAAGGAAATGTACGACTACGGATGGACGAGTTGAACAATGTGGTTAGGAAGGGTAAGATAGAGGAGCAGATATTTTTAAGCAAGTGAGTGGGAATTGGGTCAGAAGGAGAGGTTTTATTAGGTAATGACAGCAGAACCGAAGAAACTTCATCAGACGAAACGGGAAGAAGGTGGAATAGTTCTGGGAGGGAAGTATTTAAAGAGAAGAGTGGGTACAAGGGGCTATGGGTAGTAGGGAAAGTAAATTAGATAGTTTAGTTTGTAGATAAGAAGAAAATTCATCAGAATTTATATTACAAGGGGTTGATGATCGTGAAAGAATTAAGTTTAAGATTTTCCAATGAGATTTAGAGTTGGAAGATGACTCGAGTTGATTTCGCCAAAAGAGAGTACGTTTAGTACGTATAAGAATGAGATATGAACGGCGTTGAGAAAAGTAGGAATCACGAAGATTTGTAGGGAGTGAGTTGGAAGAACGTTTAAGAAAGCGTTTATACATACGAAAAGAAAACGGAGTCGACGCTTAGAAAGACTAAAGTTAAAATCGAACCAGGGATCATGGCGCAAGTGCTGGGAACGTCGAAGTCGACTAGGCAGAAGGTTATTGAGGATCGATGTAAGTTCAGAATCAAACAGAATGCAGAGATCATCGGGAGAGAGATAGTTAAGAGGAAGTGAAAAGAGTGAAGAATTGAGTAAGGCTGTGCAGAGAATAGGGATATCGAGAAGTTTCCAGGGTCGACTTGGTGTAGATAATGGTAAAGGCGGAGAAGGAGGATGGGGACGAGTAAGAGTAAGAGTGACAAGGAAATGATCGGACAAACCAGGATCAGTAATTGACAAGGAGGTATAGTCATTGAAGCAGATAGGTACAGCAATGATGTCGAGAGCACCGCCGAGAATATGAGTTGGGCTTGTTGAAAGTAATTTATAGTTAAAATCAGAAAAAAGATTAGTTAAAGTGATAGAGTCAGAGTCAGCAGGGCGATCAAGACGAATGTTAAAGTCACCGAGAACAAAAGAAGGAGTATAAGACAATGAACAGTGAGACATAAGATCTGCAAGGTCGTTAAAGAATATACGTGATGGGGCAACTGAACCTGGACGGTATACAATCACAAGTTCCAGAGGGAAAGGCGTTGATAATCTGCATATGAGTAATTCGAACGAAGTGTAACGGATGATAACGTTGATTTTACGTAAAGACATTGTATGACGAGCAATGCCAACAATACCACCATGGTTAGAAGCAGTAGATGTATGAGATGTAATTTGACGAGCTGATTCAACTAGAGAACAACCAGAGCGACTTAGACGACGAATAGCAAGATCGTCGGAGTCAGAGTGCCAGGATTCGGTAATGCAGAGAATATCGATAGATAATTGATCAAAGATATCAAGGAGCATATCAGCTCCTTGACCTCAATTTGTGAATGAGGCGATCATGCGAAACTGAATCAAAAGCATGAGAGAAATCTACAAAAAGTACATCAGATTGAACTCGTCTATCTAATAAAGACTGTCATGAGTTGGAAGAAACCAGAAGTTTACTTATTGTTGATCTATTTGGTCTGAAACCGTGTTGCGAGTAAGTGAGTTTACCGTTCTTTCCAAATCAGAACATATGTTTTTGACTATTAGCTTTTCAAGCACATTACAAATAATACATGTTAAGGCTACTGAGCGATAGTTCTTACACATATGTCGATCTCCCATTTTATACACTGGAACTACAATGGACTCCTAAGGCGAAGGAATTAAAGATTGGAGAATAGAAAACTGAAACATACGGAAAACAAATGAATATATTTAAGGCGCAACTTTATTCTAAAGAATTAAAGTAAGTCCGTCCGTACCGGCAGCGATGTTCGGTTTTTATTTAATTTACTCTTTTCTCGAAATTCTAATCATGTTTGTGACATACACTATAATAATACAAATTTATTTAATGTGGTAAATGCGTACAAGCTGTACGCTTACAAGTCCACAAACAAAAATGAAAAAATCAAGATAAATTGTTTAAATGGGATCGGATTTGTCGTTTGAAGCACGGCAGGAAAGTTGATTGGCGTATATGAATGGGCAGATTGTTCCACGATAGAGGAGCAGTTACCAGGAAGGAGCGGAGTCCAAAAGAGGTAGAGTAGTTTGGGACATGTAAAAGAAGGGAATTACAAGAACGCAAGGAAGAGTAAACAGGACGATAATTATCAAGAAAAGGAAGGTTGAGAAATGAAGGGGTATGAAAAGTTACGTGTAACCAATCTATTCGGTATTCGTCCTTCTTTAGGGGCTATGATGGAGGATGCTGAGACTAATTTGGTCAAACGGCTGTGGCATAAGGCAGATCACGCAGCACTCTTGACTTATACGTAAAGAGTGCTGCGTGATCTTTTAACGTCATGCAATACGCCGATGACATTTTAATCTATGCTCATGCACCCGCACATCGCACACACGATATCGGCATTTCTGCCTCCAACTGTCTTTCTTCTATCTACAAGCGTCTCTCCAATCTCCATCTCGTACTAAACACCGAAAAGTCCAAAATAATGTGGATCCTCCACAGTAAACCAAATATATCTCGTCCCACTGTATATTTTGCCTCATCGATCATCCCCATAGTCCACAATCTCACTTTCTTGGGCTTCCATTTCGATGATCACCTTTCCCTTAAACCCTTCGTCCGTGACAAGGTCCGCTCATCTAACTTAATTCTCCGTGACATCCGCCGTATCCGCCTTCTTATCGACTTCCGTTCTTGTATGTCTCTTCTTTCATCGCTTCTTTTCTCTAAAATCGATTACTGCCTTAGCCTTTTCGCCAATTCTCCAAAATCCATCATCCTACCCCTACAACGAATAATCAACACCGTTGTTCGAGTGCTCTTTAGTCTCTGTCGCTTCGACCACACATCCACATATTTTGCCCAACTCTTCTGGCCCATCATCCACATCCGCATCAAACTCCGCCTTCTTCTCGTTACCTTTCGTCTCATCGCTGTCAGCTCCTCATCGTTCATCAACATTCCTTTCTTAGACGATACTCGCCCCACCTCGCTATCGCTTCGTTTCTGTCATACCCTCTTACTCCACGTTCCTAATTATTCTAACAACTACGGTCTCCGATCCTTCCTCGTCGCCGCCTCACTAGCCTGGAATCAACTTCCTCTCGACGTCCGTCGCGCCCCCTCTTTTATCACATTCAAACACTTTCTTCGTTCACATCTCTCGACACCTGATTTACAGTTTTGTTTTGTTGTGGTCATGTAAGAGTGCGCTGGCACGCATTTGCTACGTTTAAATAAATCTTCTTTTATGCAGATTGTATTAACTATTGTTGTGATGACAGTTCAGTTGACCGTTGCTGGCATGTATTTCGCGATAAGTTACTTTTTTGGTTTGACCATGATCTCAAGAAAGCACTGTACGAACGAAACCGTTTCTTCAAACTATCATGTAATGACATATTGTTCATATCATCTTTTAGACAAGCTCGTAATGTTTTGAAACGATTCTGCACTAATAAGCGTGTTCATTATGAGTACGACCTCGTAAATTCGATTGGTCAAAATTCCAAACGTTTTTGGTCATACATGCGCCAAAATGAAAATGTTCCATGTGGTATTGGTCAGTGGTTGTTGATGGTTGTCTATTGTCTTCTCAGGTCGACATTGCTGAGGAATTTGCAAATGAATTTACTCTAAACAGTGTTTCGTCAGTATCGAACATTGATTATGAACCACTCAGCTCTCATGTCTCCAGTAATTCGATTTCAATTACTCAAGATGAAGTATTTGCCAAATTGATTTGGCTGTCAAGGTGTTAATCTGCTGATCCTGACGACATTCACCCCTTCTTTTAAGTATCTTAAGTACACACTTCTCTAGGCCATTTGCAACACTGTTTCAGCTCTCTTTAAACTCAGGCAAATTAACGCTCGACTGGAAACGTGCTATGGTAGAACCTGTTTATAAAAAAGGTGTGCGGAACTCAGATAGAACTACAGGCCTATAAGTTTAACTAGCCATATAAGTAAAGCTATGGACCGTATAATTTACAAAAGGATAATGAGTAACTTTGTTGAGTCCGGACAGATTTGCTCTCAACATCTGAAGTAATCAATCAACTAATCAGAAGATAGAAGTAATCAATCATACAACGAGGAGAATAAAATCACGAATCAAACGACTATATACAAATGGGTCGGAAAAAACAAAAGTCTCAAGTTCCCAACCATGTTGCGTCCAACACCGATGTTAGAGATGTTTCCAATGGATCTGAACAACAAGTCCTTTGCTCAAACAATGATTGTCACACGTGGGTAAGTATTTGGACTTCAGAATCCCAGGCATCTTGCCTTGCAGACAACGAATTCTACTGTGGCTACTGTTCGGCTAAGATGATAAATACGATGAAGAGTGAAATAGAGAGTCTCAAGACAAATATATTGAAACTATCTGGCAATGCAGCGATGTCCACACATGCCTCTTCGTATTGTAATAAGTCTCAACCTCGATGCCCAATTCTCCCGCATTCGATTGCCTCTAAAGATGCATCATCTCCCATCTCTTCTACAGGTATTACTATACATCCTTCAATTTTGCCCAATCAATCAGCTCAATCTTCTGATGTTACTGTCATTGACCATTTGCAACCCAGTATTTCTTTTGTCGTATCAGATAAATCACCTTACATTTCTACCCCTCATTGCGTTTCTACGTCATCATCAGATAATCCATTATCAGATAATCTGAAGGAGCCGCAAATTGTATCGCAGCAAGATGGATTTTGTCGAGTTTATGATAAATCTACCGATACAGTAACGAAGCCGCAAATTGTTACAACGAATGTATGTTGACTCCCCGACACCCCACGTCCCGTCCTTCCTGTCTCGTTTCTCAATAACTTGCATCCATCAATCAAAATCACCTCCACCAGCCTCCACTATCCTTCCACTCATAACCTTTCCTCACATCGCTTGCCACCCGCTTTATTATCATTATCCTCTATGTCTCCCGTCGTCAAACCAAATCCCTCCAAATCATCAACTGCCAGATCTTCTATCGTGATCTCACCTACTCACGTCAGTCGTCCTCCCTTACGGAAGCGCTATGCTTCTCGCGATCGTTGCGTCATTGTTACTAATATCACGCCTTCTAACTTAATATCTCCACAAGCACGTCTGGACCACGATGTTTCCGCCTTCAGATCCATCCTCTCGTCTATTGTTCCTGCGGATAAACCATCCTTTTTCAAGGACATTTCTCCAGTCGCATTCATCCGTCTAAACAAATCTTCTCAATCTAATCCTTCCCAGCCCCCTCTCCTAAAAATTGTTTTCAAGCATCGCTCTCACGCGTCTTCTGTCCTCTCTCAACGATTCAAACTCATGTCATCTTCAACCACTCGAATTTTCCCCGATCGCGCCCCTTCCGAAATCGCTCAAATCTCTTCAGCCCGCATCGAAAAACGTCGTCGCGAGGAAAACGGCGAAACTTCACTCGCCATCCGAAACATAGACGGAAATTTTCAAATTGTCCACACCCGTCCAAAAATTCAATGGCGCTCCAACTCTCCTATGTGTCTTCTCCACTAGTCTCTTTCGCCACAGCACACGGTTTCCGCCTCGGTCTCCTCAACACTAGATCTATTCTCAATAAATCCGATCTTATCCTCAACCTATTCACCAAGCAATCCATCGATCTCTTCTGCCTCACCGAATCCTGGCACTCAGATTCCGACGACCTCTCCATTCGCCGTCTGTTCTCTGCCGGTTGCTCCCTAGTCGAATCCGCCCGCCCCCTCAGCTCATGCCCTTCTAAATTCTCTAACCATGGCGGCATCGTCGCATTCGCGCGTCACCCAGCGTCTCTTCGCAAAATCAATCCCCCTTTCAGTCCTTGCTCTTTTGAATTGCTCACTTGTCGTTATTCTAACCCGATCACTCTAGATCTCGCCATTGTATACCGTCCTGGTTCATCAGCTCCTACAGCCTTATTTTTTACCGAACTCGCTGACCTCCTTTCTCATTGTTCTTTGTCCTCAATCCCTTCACTCGTTCTAGGCGACTTAAATATCCGCCTAGACCGCCCCTCTTCCACAGATTCCATCCGCTTCATCAACATTCTATCCAACTACAATTACAAACTAATCTCCACTGCCCCCACACATATACTTGGCGGGGCACTCGACATCATCGCTGTCCCCGATCATTTTGCTGCCCCCACCGCACTGTCCATCTCTGATCCTGGTCTATCCGATAACTTTCTTATCACCCTTGATCTCGCTCGCAACCACACCCCTCCTCACACACCTACAATCCTACGTCGCCCTTGGAGAAATCTTGACCTTTCCCTTCTCCGCTCTGCCTTACTCAAATCGTCTCTATCATTACCCACAATAACATATTCATCTCCTCACGATCTCGCCTTTCTTTTCGACTCTGAACTCACATCCACTCTCGATATTCTCTTGCCCTTCAAGTCTCACCCTCACCGTCGCTTGCACCGTGCCCCATGGTTTGACATCCAATGCCTACTCTCAAAGCGTCGACTCCGCCATGCTTTTCGAGTCTATCACCGCTCTCTCAGACGCGATTTCCGCTCGATCACTCCGTCTTTCCGTGATTCCTATCTTGCTCTTCGCCGGTCTCATCTCCACCTACTACGTACCAAATGCAACTCCTTCTGGCAGCATAAAATAATCACTTCATTCAACTCTAAGACTCTCTGGCATACTTTTAACTCAATCCTGGCTCGTTCCTCTACGCCTTGCAACATCAATGCTAATGATTATTCGTCATTTCTCCAGACTAAAGTATCCACGCTGCTCTCTCACACCCCGGTCTCCATCCTATCCCACTCTGCCCAGTCTACTCTCATCCTTCCGAAACTCTTTCATCTTCTCCCAGTCTCACCTACAGAAGTATCATCTGTCCTCATGTCCTTGCCCAACAAAACCTCACCTGCCGATCCCCTGCCTACCCACATATTAAAATCTATATGCTCATCGATATCCCCATTTCTCACAACCTTGTTAACTCGTCCATCCGCAGTCGTATCTTCCCTTCACACTGGAAATCCGCAATCGTTCGTCCCCTCCT
>WNNJ02003370.1:0-13622 GCA_012934845.2 Pomphorhynchus laevis | reverse complement strand
ATGCTCACGTTGTGGTTGTAGAAAGTGACGGTATATTTTAAACTGTTACGTTTATATCATTTTTTAATAAATGATAGTTTTTGATAACAAATTTAATGAATTGCAAACTCGATAATTGATTATATTCGATCGTACGTTGTACTAGATTTTATTTGGCTAAGCCATAAATTACCAATTAAACGAGGTATTGAAAGTTTTCGAATTCTTTCAAGTATGATAAATATTCAACGTTATATAATTTTATATTTATTTTATTTTTGAATGTAAATATTTTAATTCAATTAATTTTAACTGATGTATTTATGATCTTGCAATCGCCTCAGTAATAAACATGGCATCATATGTGACATTAATTCAATATGAATATTTGTTTAAAATATTTGTTCACTAAAATATTTGAATTTTATCGAACTATTTGAATTTAATCATCAGTTCAAATTAATTGAATTTAAACTGAGATTTTTATTCAAATATTTTGATAAATTTTTGATAAAATATTTTAAATTCAATTAATTTAACATGACATTATATGTGACATTAATACCATATCACACACTTAACAAATTGATTTAACATTTGCAATAACATTTAATATTTTTAAGTAATTATTTTAGTTTTTGAGGAGGAACGTTTTGAACATAGAGGATATTTTATATGATATTTTGAAATTCGCTGCTATTACCAGCAAGATTAAAAATTTTAGTTTAATTTTAAATGTCCGCTTTTGAACACATCGGTTATCAAATCTTTAGTTGTGCATACGTATGCAATAATATACACTTTGAAAAATATTTTAATTCGATATTTGTTAGTCTTCTTGTATTTTTAACTGATTATATGATAGGCATTACTTATTAAATCTGTTTGTTTTAAATAATAAATCTAATAAAAAATTAATTTAATTTTTAAATAAAAAATAAAATAAACAATAAAATAAACATTAAAATACATATCATGATTGGTTATTAAATTTCCAAAATTTATTAATACTTTCTCAATTTCTTTTATTAATATTCTCTCCATTGAAAATGATCATTTCAGGATTTATTTAATATATGAATAAAGACAAAGCTTTTTAAAAACTATTTATTCTAAGGAAGCAATAATTCTTCAGACGCGATTATAAATTCAAATATAATATTCTATTGCATTTTACGGACAAAATAAGTATGAATTATTGTAATGTCAACTAATTAATTTCAGTATCCCGATTTTCCATAAAGATATTTGTAGAAGGTCCGGTTTCTTCAAATAAAAAAGATCTTGAAATAAAATTTTAATTGCAATGATTTTACTGGGTGAATAATATACTTAACCTAACTTGTTATCGTTAGCAGTAAATTAATCGTATATTTTATGATAGTGAAATTAACTTTTATTCAGAAGAAGTTAGACATAAGAAATCAACTAGTATATTTGAAATTGATTATAAAGGTATTTTTAACTAATAAAGTTCATTAGTTTGGATTAAAAAACAGTGTTTCAATTAATTAAAAACAGTCATTGGACTAAAATGTCTTTACCATTACTAAAATAAATTTAAGACTATATTTAGATAAAACCTGAATTTGTAAATTAAATCTAAATATTTGTAAATATCACTTATTTTAATTTTTAATGTCAAATATTATAATTTTTAAATTATGAAAGATCCATTAAGTATAATACAACATGATGACATGTTGTTTGCCCATAACAGCAAATTAATCGTACATTTTTAGATAGTGAAATCAACTAATTATTTAGTATAAAAATTAACTTTGATTTCGAATTTATTAATAATTAATAAATTCTCACTACTACATTATTATTTTTTATTTGATATGAAATTAAAAATAAGTTGAAAATAAGTAAATATAAGTTGGCGGCGACAAAATCAAATTCATACGTAATTTTAAATAGATACCAAAGTAAATTTTTATATTTCTGTATAGCAAAGTCACGATTCTGCGGCGGTGTTCCATGCATGCCTCCATCTATATATCCTGAATACCGTCCTTCAATTCCTCCATTTGTACCAACACAAATTGTACCACAGCGACCAGTTTCACCTCATGCAATTCCTGCACCTTAATTTAAATTCAATGATTTACCCAGTTGCAGCACCGTATCCGGTTGTAAATTCGTGCCCATCTGCAGATCCATATCCAGTTGCATATCCATATCCAGTCATTAAACCTTCTGCAGCGTTGTGTCCGTGCGTAGGACCACCGGCAATTTTACCCGGACAGTCAGATATGCCTTGCATTCTTTCCTACGATATATGGGACTCATTGCTACCCAACAAATGCCCTTGCCCGTGCATGATGTGCCGGACAAATAATAAGCAGGTTAATTGGCATTTTGTATTCAAATTATTATTTAATTTTGTGTGATATTTTGTGATTCTAGCGAAAATTTGAATTGCTACAAAAACTTACGAATTCTAAAGTTCCTGTTGTCATGGATTGTCACTAAATGGCGAACCTTAAACTTGGGTTTAAGATGAGTATTAAGCTTAGCTAGAATTAGAAAATTGTCGGGAACAACTAGAATTGTGTGAAAATGTTGCAATGATTTGTCTGATAACATTTTAATGATTTGTCTAATAATTTTGTCTGAAAAAAAATATATATTTGGAATTTTGATGATTCAAATTAATACTGCCACATAAAAATGAGCTTAAAATATAATTTAAACTATTTTAATTACATATTTAACAAGCCTTGTTGATTTGCCAAATTATAAATAAAAAGATTTGAATTCCAAAGTTTTAGCTGGATCTTTAGAAATAATTAGAGAGTGTTCGGCTTCTTGTCTCGTAGACCTTGAAGATTCAACAAGTAGTTGCCGTTTATCAAAATATTTGAATTTTATCGAACTATTTGCATTTAATCATCAGTTTAAATTTATTGAATATATTTAAAATATTTTAATTCGATATTCGTTAGTTGTCTTGCGTAGTTAATTGTATATTTAACAAGCCTTGTTGATTTGCCAAATTATAAATAAAAGGGTTTGAATTCCAAACTTTTAGATTTTTAGAAATAATTGGAGAGTATTCGGCTGTTTGTGTCGTAGACCTTGAAGATTCAACAAGTAATTGCCGTTTATCATTCATCTTCATACTTTTTTTTGATAGTTTTGCTTGAATAAAGTCTTAATATCCCAAGTGCATTTGTATATTACATATTCATATTTAACAAGATTTATTAATACTCGCTCAATTGAAAATGATCATTACAGGATTTAATTAATTTATGGATAAAGACAAAGCCATTTAAAAACTATTTATTCTAAGGAAGCAATAATTCTTCAGACGCGATTATAAATTTAAATATCAAATTCTTTGGTATTCAATTGTATTTTAAGGTAATACGGTATTACATATTCATGTTGAACATATTGAACAATAAACGTGATTATATATATTTCGGTAGTATTTGTCTGAAATGATATACAGTCAAGTAGTAACTGTGTTAAAACTTGAAGTATACCAGAGTTAAATGATAATTGTAGTATACCTTCTTCTCTTAGAAACTTGTACCATGATTTGACAGGAGGATGTGTATTTATAACATAATATATTAAAATACCGTTGAATATGCATCAATCAGGATTTGTGCATTTATTTTTTAAAATGCACCAGGAATTACAAACGGGAAACATCCGTTTTACAATGATCATTTTTATCTCTATTAGAATGAATAAATTTTAAAATCAATTTTAATCCAAACAGTTGGATTTTTGAAGAATTGAAACTACTTATCTGTACATTACTATATAAAATACACAACACATATATTAAATATTATAATATATAAATATGTTATACCATATATGATTTTTATTAAAAGTAATAAATATAATATATATTTTTATAATATAAAAATGATATTATAATAATTTTTATAACTACAGTTAGCACTTTCACTCTGGAACAGCGGTTTCCAAACTTTATGCTACCACGTCTCCATACTTTATAGGTAGGGAGGACGAATAAAAAATTTATTCGGGCCTCCTTCCCTACATTATTATAATTATATAATTAAGATATTATATTATAATATCTTATATAGTATATTATATTTTTGACAAGTTTTAAATAATGATAACATCATTTCTAAACAAAATTGTGATTATTGCATACAATTAATAGAACTGTTCCTACATACAAGCTAGCTAAAATTTAATGTCGCCCCCTGACAATCGCCCACGCCTCCCAGTTTGGAAATGTTGCTTTATATAGAATACAAACTAGCAGTTAGGCCAATTTTGATGTTTTTATTATAAATTCGGGCTGGGATTGTTGATAATTCAATAGGATGATCATTTAACGATAGTATATCGGTTCGAGATAAGTGCCCTTCGGGAGAAACTCGATAACCTTCATCTTCAGTGTATCAAGTCAGTTTCAGATCAGTAATGATTATGCCAATTTAGAACGGTCTGTAAAATTGTCTTGTCGGTTCGATCCAGATTGTTTAACGATTGTTTAACGTTATGCGAGGTTGACATAGTTTTAAATAAGCTAAACCAGTTATCAACATTAAGAATGAGTACCATTTCCGGGTAGTCAATTGCAGGAATGACTAAAATAATTAAAATTATTTATATAATTTAATGTAATTAAATATAATGTAATTTAATATAACAAACAGCAGCAAATGAGTCACAAGCTCGTGTCGATACAAAACATGTATAATGAAGCATATTAAAAATTATATAATTTTAATATATATAGAAACTAATCATTTTTATATACTTTTTTTATAACATTTCAAGTTTTATATCTACATAATTTTAAATTAAAAATTCTTTCAAATTTAAAAATTGCAATGTTTTATTATCTATACGTAGATTTGGAGGAAAGTTTTTTGAAATCAATAGTTACTCATTTAGAAGCATATAACGTAATTGCTTTTTGAAAAATGGGAATTAAAGTTTAATGCGAAGGATGTTGTAGTTTATTAGCTCACAGATTTTTAAATTTTGGGGGCAGTGTGAAAATTAGAAGTAAATTTATAAAAACGCGAGAAAAACAAAAATATACACTAATTATCTGATTTTTACTGATACGTCACGAAGTTTTATTTATTTGTAGATATTATAATATGATTTTTTTCTTTAAATTTTTAGCGCCTCCTGGCAATCGCTGGCGCCTCCCGTGGGGCGCGCCTCCCAGTTTACGAAAAAATTTAAAATTTTAAAATTTCGTTAAATTTACGAAAATTTAAATTCTAATCATTGCTTGATTGAAACCACAAAAACATACTCGCAGATTAGTTGATAGATTGTGAAATAGACCGACCAGATTGATAGACTGGCTAGATTGATAGACCGACCAGTTTACAGTAACGGTGAACCCCATATATTTTACTCTACTCATAAAGATGGGGAGTGGTTGAGGCTGCAAAATAGAGGAGAGGGCAGAGAGTGCCACTCTCTGCCGTCCAGAAAACATTCTTGTTTTTGTGGCAGGGGCGCCAGTAAAGACAACCAGCTGCAATTTTTTGGAGTGTTAAATAAGATTATAAGAGTTAAGCTGGTCTTTTAATCTTAAAAAAATTTGTTGATGTCCGATATTACATCTTTGCACATGCGTCCAGAAAACATAGCCGTGGTATCATCAGGATATACCACGACATGTTTTTTGCGTTTAAAAGCTCTGAAGAGAACAATAGAGGCATCAAGATATAAGACAGGAGAAAGTGCGGAGCCTAGAGGCACACCTGTAATAGGGAAGAACTATCGTGATTAGGGTCGTCTTCATAATAGAACCGCTTGGTGTACAGCAATATCCCCACCTTGTTAAAAATTTTCGCAGGCAGCCTGAGTGACCTGAGAGAGGAGATAACGAAGGGAATGGAGATGCGGTCAAATGCAGCCGAAAATTCTAGAAAAACAGCCACAGCAAGCTGATGACTGTTATCCTTATAAAACTGATGCACTTTACCAATTGATGAATGGACCGAGCGACCGTTGACAAACCTATGAAAACTGGGTGGGATTAAGTTACGCCTACTTAAATGGTCGCAGATTCTGCGCGCAAGCGTTTTTTCGTAGATAGATATGATGGAATTTTGAATCGAAATGGGCCATAGGTCTTTAGGTCATGAAACCGATCTTTTCTTTGGTAAAAATATACGTCGGCTACAATTGATGCCAGCTATATCGAATGACGAGGCTAAGAGCATTGTGTCGGCCATTTCTCTTCTTTGATCGGCAGTCAAAAGCTGACAAATTAGAGAAGATAGTGGATCGACGGATTTGGATGTACCCATAGGTGGGCCCTAGGAGTTAAGGATATCCGTTACAGATAAGTTCCTGCCCCTGAACTCACCCCAAGGCAGGGTTGACTGAGGAGAAAGCGTTGTTTTATAATTATGTAGGGATAGTGACTTCTCCAAAACTCTACCAAGGCCTACGCAACCAATCCAACCCGATGCCTTCTTCCGCGAGCAGACAAACTACTCCTTCTTAAATATCTCCCTGAAGGAAGCCTGAGAGTCATTAAGATGAACAATGCTCGTCCTGTCCATGCTCAGCTGGAGCCTATATCTAGAACTCCAGTATTCATCCGAGAGAACCTGCCGAAAGGAAGCAGATAGATTGGGAAGGTGTAGCATTTTTGCTAGGACCTTGAGTTTTGTTCGAGTGGGATTGTAAATGCGACCTCTATAGTTAGTCGAAATGATCCCAGTAGCTTGCGAAGATAGGTAGGAATTAAATTCGGTCAAACTATTATTCCCTATCCTGAAGAAGAGTTGAATAGCTGCCTAAAAGGCTACTCTATTAAGTCAAAGTGAAATCTCTTTCTAAGTAACGTATATTCATCTAGCCGCTAGCGTATTAGGTCATGAGAGGTGGTCAGCTGTTGGCGCGACTGCTCAGTACTGATTGGTTTTAACAACCACATCTTATGTATCAGTAATTTGTCGAGGAGTGAATTTGTTGTTGATCAATGAAAGGTGGGGATGGTGATGTATGTGTAAGATAGTCGTTATTGGCTCTGTGGAGTGATGCGTTAATCCAATGACCAGTTATGTTATTGAAGTCACCAAGTAACATTCCGTAGTCGCTGTCTAATATCCGATCCAGAAGGTCACGGTTTTTATGAATTTCCCCTGGTCGGATTTAGACATTGGCTATGCTGATGCGTTTACCGTGTTTAACAAGTTATATATCTAAGCAAGAAAGGGCTGGACAAGAATAGTTTAGTAAGAGGGATGATCTTAAGGAACACTTCACTAAGGTTAGAAGACCTTGAAAAGAAGAGGAGTGTGGTGGGGTTATGTGTGGAGTAAAGTGGGTGATTATATACTTTGGGATAAGTCGAGTAATGTCCTTGGGGATACGGATAGACCGCGTCCCCTGGAGGACTATAACATCTGCATCTCTACCAGATAGAAGTCTAATAGCGGAAGCACCTCCCGAATTTCACTTTAGAATATTCAGTGAAAAAGGATCTTTATTACTTCCCATTGAGTTAGATTTACAATATTGGGAAGCCCTCCCACTAGTTGGAACCGGAGGCGAGAAGGATGCCTTTCCCATTTCCGACCTTAACAGTGGGAGTCATTTGCCCACGGGCGTGATCTTCATTTCCCGTGGTGACAGCCGCCTATTACCTATCCGTCTTTCCTTTAGATAGTTTGAGGGAGGAGAGATTATGTGTGGAAACTGTCCTCTTTTTTGAAGCAGGAGCTGCCTTAGGCAGCTCCTGCTTATCAATTTGTTATTAGCTGTGCTACATATATTGCTTATCAATTTGTTATTAGCTGTGCTAGCTTTCACGAAGATGCAGTGCTTAACATGAGCATCACAGTGTCGTTTTTATAAGCTTTAAAATGGTTACATTTTCTTTACCACGCCTGGTTGTTCCCTCCACAATTGTAGAATTAGGGGGCACTATCACACTTACATGTGTATGCTCGACAAGAGATCCACATACTCCACACGATTTGTGTAGGTTGCATCCTGACCACCCAGTGCCCTAACTTGTGTCAGCGATTACAGTGTGGTATTAGGTTGTTTGTATCGATCATAGTAAAGTTAAGTTGTGTCCTAGAAAACGTTTACACGCCGATCTGGAAAGACAATCAGCAACATCCACCGAGGCGGAGCAGAAGGCAACTGACACTGGTAGGCTATTCTTCCCAGTAATAAATCTAGTATTGAATACTTTGAATAGATTCTCCAGGGCAAGAACGTCTTTTGAATTACGGAACGGAGGAATGTTTGCTATTTTTAAGGAAGCTTGAATTGGCTTGAAATTAATAATGCCAAAGTCAGCCAGTGTTTCGTTAAAGTAATCAACATATGCAAAAATTAAGTCAGAGGTTAAAATTGAGATCCTTACATCTGTCTCGAAGTACCGTATAGAGTTGAAAATCACTTTGTGTTTGTATAAGTGGCATCATGACTCCATAGTGCCTCTAATTGCGTCTGCGATTACATTGTGGTATGTTAGGTTGTCTGTATCGATCATAGTAACAGTTAAGTTGTGTCCTAGAAAAGGGTTACATGCCGATATGGAAAGACAATCAGTAACATCCACCGAGGCGGAGCAGAAGGCAACTGACACTGGTAAGCCGTTCTTCCCATAATAAATCTAGTATTGAATACTTTGAATTGTTTCTCCAGGGCAAAAACGTCTTCTGAATTAAGAAACGGAGAAATGTTTGCTTTTTTTAAGGAAGTTTGAATTGCCTGAAATTAATCGTACCTAAGTCAGCCAGTGTTTCGTTAAAGTAATCAATATATGCAATAGCTAAGTCAGAGGTTAAAATTGAGATCCTTACATCTGTCTCGAAGTACCGTATAGAGTTGAAAATCACTTTGTGTTTGTATAGTTCCGAAAATTTCTTCAAGCACTTATTGAAAATCTTTTGTTGACCGATTGGTGATGTAAATTTTATGTTAACTAGATTTGGCAATTTCGGCACAGGAGGAGTTCACCTGTTCCACATGAGATTTCGAAAATAAAACACTTACATTTGCCTTTGAATCAAGAGTACATGGTTTATTCTGCAATCGGACGTCCAGAATTTTGAACCCAAACTGAACTTAATTATCATTTACGGGCCCATTTGCGGGTAACCCAGAGATTGTAAAATAATAATAATAGATTAAAAAAAAAAACTGTTTTGTAGAATTAATACTGAAATAGTGTTTTATACCAGTATTAATTTCGATTATCCTACAATATTTTTTGAAGTGTTCGTTAATTACTTTAAGTATTTGATTCATATAAACCGAAAGCGGTTTTAATGTACTTTTAAAATCACTACATATTGGATTTTTATGTAATTTTGGATTCCAATATAATGTGGGTATAGTTTTATTATATGATTCAATTTTTATACCCTTTTTATTCAATGTAGAACACTGACTTGTAATAATTGTTTCTAAACTTAAATCACTTCCTATATATGTCGTGTTTATATTTAAATAATTATAATTAACTTCTTTCATCAGTATATTATAATAAAAATAAAACTAATAAAAGTCATCATCTATAGCTTAATCAACGATTTACTTACATTACATTAGTAATAGATTACTAATGTAATTACCTACATCACTCGTTGATTATTATTGTTGATCTTATTATTCTATAATAAGATTTTCTTAACAGAACATACATGAGTTAATAGAAACACAAAAACACATAGTTCGATGAAATAATATTCTTCTACGTTCTATCTTCGCCAGCAACTTCTTCTAACTTCTTCTATACCTTCACGGTTTCAGTATCAGAGGGATCTGAGCCCCACGGCCGCACCAGCGCGCCGCCTTCCGACTAAACCATTCGGGATCTCTAACTCCCTAAGAGTTCAGTTGAGGCGGTCAATGTTCGGTAATCTCGAGATGAGGGGCTTGAGAAACCTTAGTCTTCAATAATTTTTATTTTATTTTTATATTTGATAGCTGCTAGTATCATCAAGTACAAATCTACACTTCCTTGTAGTTAGTTAAATCTACACTTATGTTTAGTTAAATCTACGCAAATGAATTTTGATAATTTTCTGTAACGGTCGAATTGTGAGGTTTAGCTTTTCGTGTCTAAATAAATGACTTCATTTGATAAACTCATTTTTATTTTAATTTTGATTTATTTAAGAAATGAGATACAGTTCGATTTCCAATAAATCAAATCAGCTAACTGAGTTTACGTATTTAATATAATTATAAAATAAACAAAACATAATAGTAGATTTTTTATAATTTATATCAAGTTTAAATAAAAAATTGAAATTTAAAATAAAAGTCATTTTTATAAATTGACTAATAAATAACAGACGTTGTATCAGAATAAGAATTAGAGGTTATCAGGAGGAATCGCTATGCTAAAAAAATTTAAACGCGATCAACATCGTGTGGTTTACGCTGATGATACCACAGCCGTGTTCTCTGGACGCAGGTGCAAAGATGTAGTCTCTGACATCAGCCGTTTCTTGTTAAGATCAAAAGACCAGCTACCCATATCCAATATTGTTCTCAACTGCTATAAATCGCAGGTGGTCTTTTTTCATGGCGACACTGCCACCAAAAAGAAACTTAAGAAATTAGCACTCTGCATTTTCCTCCATTTTGCAGCCTCAACCACTCCCTACCTTCACAAGTCGAGTATAATACTTGGGGTTCACTATTACGGTGAACTGGTCAGCGAAAGCTGACATGTATAGACTCGAAAGTATCCTAAAGTAAGCTAGGTGGGCCCTGGAACGGACTCAGCATTTGTCATTTAATTGGAAAACCCAAGTGCGCCTCTGGGTACCTGGGCTATCTCGGGATTAGTCTTCTTTTCAAGAGGACGTCCCTCAGAGCAAAGACTAAGGTTTCTCAAGCTTAGTCCGAGCATAGTCCTCCTCGATTGGATTCTTCGGGCAGTGAGAGACCCTAGGTGGTTTAGTCAGATAGTGGCGTGTTGAATTGACTGGCTCAAATCCTGTGGACCTGAGGCCGTGACATAATGAAGACTCCAGTGATTACTGAACGGACTTTGTTTTCTGTTTTCCTTTTACTTCATGTTTTTCTTTTTAAAACATTTTAGTGGTTATTTAGTTGTTAACAAAATCCTTATTATTATAATATTTCTAACGTTTTTCTAAGCACGGTTTTAATTCAAGCAATTTATATATAAAACCAATATTGGTTTAATAAAATCAATATTAATGATAAAGAAAGTATATATCTTGATATGAGCAATAAATTAACATTAACTAAAACTACTTTTTAATTTATATCGTAAAGATGACATATTTAAATTTACAAGAAACATTTTTGCATGAACATTCATGCATACCATATAATATAAAATATAATACATTAAATAATGAAATTTTAAGAATTGCAACAATATGTAATGATATTGGCTTTTTTAAGCCAATATCATTATAATAATAAATTAAATCGTAATAAATTAAATCAGCCAACTGAGTATACGTATTTAATATAATTATAAAATAAACAAAACATAATAGTGCTAAATCAAAATTTAATAATTAAATAATAAAATTAATAATTGTTTTTAGATTTTCTATAATTTAAATCAAGTTAAAATAAAAAATTGAAATTTAAAATATACGTCATTTTTATGAATTTATTAATAAATAATATCAGTAAAAATTATAAAAATCGTAAATGAAAATACGTTTAAATAATAATAAATAATTATATCAAGTTAAAATTACAAATTAAAATAAAAGTCAATTTTTGTGAATTGACTAATAAATTACAGACGTTGTACCAGAATAAGAATTATAGGTCATCAGAAAGAACTGCTATACTATCAGGTTTCAGCCCCTAACTCCTCTACCCAATATTTTTAGAATGTTTTATTAATCAAGTGATAAGAAAATATAAAATTTGATTAATAATTTAAATGTCGTAGATGTTTAATACATCAAATCAGCTAACTGAGTCTACGTATTTAATATAATTATAAAATAAACAAAACATAATAATGCTAAATCAAAATTTAATAATTAAATAATAAAATTAATAATTGTTTTTTAGATTTTCTATAACTTAAATTAAGTTAAAATAAAAAATAGGAGTTTAAAATAAAAGTCATTTTTTTTATTTTTTCATGTTATTTTATTTTTTTATTTTATTTTATTTTTTCTATTTTATTTAAATCAATTTTCAATATTTTACGAAAAGTGATATAGTACGATCTCTAAATTATTTAACTCTAATCAAAAATCAAACTATTATTTTGTGAATTTTTATTATTTTATATTTGCGGTTCGATTCTTTGTATGAATATGATTGTAGAAGCATATCGATTAAGATGCAGCTATCATTTGCAAGCTGCATATTTAAGAATAATTATAAGATTAGCTTCAACTTAATTCAATATGCTTGAGAAAAACTCAAATTTAAGACAATTTCGTAAATTTATTATTTTATTGTTTTTAGCAATCGAGAGCGTAACCTTTATCCCAATTACGATGATCTCGATTGCATATGAGTTGTGATGTGTTGTCGATAATATACTGTAGAAATTATATTTATTATATTATATTATTATACTGTAGATAACAAATTATGATAATTTAAACACATGGATTAGACCGATTGCATAAATTAAATAAGAACAGATAATCTATAGCAATAGCTAAGGCAGTTTCTTTCGCATTGAGAATGCGACTGACTCTGACTACTAAGGAAGATACGACAGATTTCAGGATAATGAGTATATTCTTTACTTTTGCGACTCTTTGGTACTTTGAATACCTGGCAATTGTAGCTTCCATCATTAAACTTACAAACTTATAATTTACATCTTCTTTTTCTTCAGCGTTTGTTCCGCTTCGTTACGAAGTCCGCATTTTCTGTCTCCATTTGGTTCTATTGTTTCCGCAAAGATCCCGGCCCTACCATCGTAGTCGCCTATTCGCGAAGTTCATTGAGACATCATTTTGTACTGTTGATGCGACGTTTTGTTTGGCGACTTGCTTGTCACGAAGTCTATTGCCAACCCTCCTCCTCCTTTCTCAGCACGGGCTTGGGAATTTGAAGATACAAATTAAAGATATATTAATATTTAGTGTGCATAATACATTAAGATTAAACAAAACTATCAAATTGAACCGGATCTAAAATATAACCGATGTTACGCAATTAGCAGATATAGGCTTTGCATTTGATTTTAACATTCATCGCTTAACTAAGCTCATAACTGAAAGCAATCGTGATTACATAGATTGCAATGTTTTACCACATACCATGTGTTTGCAATTTTTAGATTTTTGAATTTTTGGAATTCATACAGACATACAACATTAGCTAATCAAACTTTGTTGTTAAGAGTGCTCGTGTCCTGTTTTATTTAATATAACAGCTCGTTCTAGTTTTCTTCTGATTTGCAAAATTTGAAGGTCAATACAGTTATGTTTAGTTTTATTTGTACCGTTTTGCTGCTTGCAACTCGCTCGTCAGATGCCTCACAAATACAATTCCTCCATGACATTGCTGAACAGAGAACATATCAGAATGAAATACAATATTATAGAGATGCTATGCCAACACCAATACATGCACA
Source organism: Pomphorhynchus laevis (assembly GCA_012934845.2). Classification (NCBI taxonomy): domain Eukaryota; kingdom Metazoa; phylum Acanthocephala; class Palaeacanthocephala; order Echinorhynchida; family Pomphorhynchidae; genus Pomphorhynchus; species Pomphorhynchus laevis. The sequence goes on along the minus strand of WNNJ02003370.1, from coordinate 88 downwards.
AGGTATTTATTTTAAGAATTGTTAGAATCTAAATGATATTGAAATTAAAATATAAATTCTAATTTATTTAGACTCGTAAACACATTTT
>WNNJ02003368.1:0-14638 GCA_012934845.2 Pomphorhynchus laevis | reverse complement strand
ACATTATCAGATAATTATCTGATAATGTTAAATTTTTATGTTTTTACTTTTATTTATCTATTTTTATTACATTATTAAATCAACAAAATATTATTAAAATATTAAATTTACAACCAGACAAAATCAAAAGTGTCAATTTGAGATTAGAGGGTCACCGGCCGAAGCAATGAAGCATGCGGCGTTGCCCCGCTGCACTGCCACGCTCACTCACTGCATGAACCACTTATAAGAGCACGATTCTCCGGTTGTGCGGCTTAGTTTATTACCCAGCTGCTGCAGGAACGCTATTGCTGTTGGCCCTACTGCGCCCAGCGATTCCACAGCCACTGGCGTAAACAAATATCGCTGTTCGTCGAGGTTTCGGTATTTAGTCATCTTTAGTTGTTCCGCATTAGCCGCGACTGCGTCTGTAGAGGACACGGCGTGGGCGACGTGGCTGGCAGCCAACGTGTTAGGACAAGTGAAATCCCATACAAGGATTTTGCCGGCTACCCAAGGTAATAGCGTCGCTCCGCCGGGCCGCTTTCCATCTTCATGGACAAGGCTTGTTGGCTCGAGGCGAGACGGGATTCCAGCAGCGGCGAGTGCGATTCGCAACAACTCGTTCACTACGACGTTGCGGATTAAGCGGGTTTTGCCTTTGTGCCAGTCGAGAGCGTGGGTGCTGTTTTTCAGAAATTCATCTCATCAAATACAGCGGTACTGTTCGTGGCAATGAGCACCGAGCCTCAAAGCAACTTTGGTATATTGGTCCATGGTGACTATAAAATTGAAAAATGGTGACTATAAAATTGAAAAGGACTGTAAACCAGCAATTCGGCGACAAGGAATCAGCAGAAGCAGTAAAAGGACCGAAACACGAAATGTAGGCGTGGGCTTACTGCTGATGAGGTCCACCCACGCTGATTGTAGTGTACAGTGATGCTGATAGGATTTAAACAACCACACGAGGATAATATCAAACCGACCAGTGAAGAATAGCGGCTCGTGTATGCAATATTCACAATTCTAGAATATAATAAAAATTTGTTCAATAATATTTTAGAATATTCTATTAATTCATGAATATCTCAAAACGAGAGTAATACCAATCCGCGTGAATTTTGTTTGTCATTTTAGCCAGACGCGGAAGAGCAATGAAAACACTGTAATGTTTTCGTTGTTCTTCCGCGTATGGCTAAAATTCTATTAATTATTAATTAAAATGTTATAATTGCATTTCACTATTAATAAATTACACTGTAATTTATTATTGTTATTTATTGTAATTTACATGATTTAATAATAATTTGTTCTTTATTGTTACATGGCTATTATTTTGTTGTAGACATAAAGTGGCTAACACTGATATTTAACGCTGCATTGAAGTCGGACAATGTTCCTAGTGCATGGCAAACTGGTTGGGTGTACTGATATTTAAGAAAGGTGACCAAAGAGTGTTTTTCAATTATCGGGGTATCACTCTTCTTAGTCAAACTGGTAAGCTATTTACTAGGATTCTTGAGTTAAGGATACGGCCTATAGTTGAGGGACAGTTGCACGAGTAACAATGCGGCTTTCTTCCTGGTCGTGGGACTATGGATCAGCTCTTTACTCTCTCAAGTATCCTCGAACGGTCTTGGGAGTTCGCTCAATCGGTCTACAGGTGCTTTGTAGATTTGGAGAACGTGTTCGACCGAGTTCCGCGAGAGAGGTTGTGGGAAATACTAAGGGAGTATGGAGTACCACACTATATTCGGGTCTCTGTTTGAACAAAGTATGAGTTGTGTTCGTTTTCTAGGTAGGAAGTCTGAATAATTTTCAGTAGGCGTTGGGATTCGTCAGGGTTGCCATCTTTGTCTCCACTTTTGTTCCTTGTTTACATGGGCAAAATTACGAGACGGGTTGCTCTGACGGATGTCGGTCTTCAGTTCGCTTCCATCAGGATACCATATCTGCTTTTTGCAAATGACGTTGTCTTGTTGGCTTCTTGTCATAAGGATTTACAATGCTTACTAAATCGATTTACGATAAAATGCCAAGCGGCAGGGATGTTGGTTAGTACCTCAAAAACTGTCTCTGTGTTCTTCTCAGATTCAGGTGTCGATTTCAACACGGATTGGGGAAAATGTTCTTCCTGATAGAGGACTTCAAGTATCTTAAGTATTGTTCTCAAGGGACGGCATGAACATCAGGAGGATTGAGAAGCGGATTTTTACAACTAACGCAGCAATGCGTTCTTTGTACTGGTATGTCGTGGTGAAGGTGGAGTTAAGTTTTCAGGTGTAGGAAGCTTTCGGTTTATCTCGCAATCTTCGTTCCCATCTTAACCTATGGTAAGGAACTTTAAGCCATGATCGAATGGATAAGATATCGGATACAGGCGACCGAAATGAGGTTCCTTCGCGGTATGACCGGTTTTAGTTTTAGAGATAAGGTTAGGAATTAGGTCATCCGGGATCGTTTCGGAGTAAAGTCCGACTTGGAGTAAAGTCATAGTTCAAAGTGTACAACTTTGAACTATGCTCGTCATGTTGCATAGTAAACTACGAGATATATCAAGGCACCTTAGTACATTCTACTCATTAATTACCCTGGTTGCAAACCGATAGCGAGCAGGAATTCTTGTAATAGCATTTATTAATTTCCCCACATGCCCACGAGTTTATCGTTTATCATTCACAGATAGTCAGCTGGAGAGACACCCAAACCCATTGAAAACAGTTTTGACTGTAGTTGATAAATTAATAGTCAATCTGCAATATTTAAAGGTGCCGAGACGTAGAAATGTCGAAAGTTTAGCAAATCTCAGATTGGAGAAATCCGGAATCATGATCGACCCTTTACGTAATAGGTTCTCAATGTCACGAGATTCCCTTTAAAGTCTCTGGATAAGTGACAGGTAAATCGTATTCAAGGATGGGTAGAATATATGAGCAAAATAGTAGCTTGAACATGGATTGACTTATCCGATCAAAAGACTTAAAAAACAACCAAAAAATACGATGGCTTCGATTGCAAATATTATATACTTCGATTTCAAGAAAAATCTGGTATTACTTTTATTTTTTCTTGTCAAGAAATTGTTGATGTTATTACAAAGGAAATTTTTCATAATAATCATTCATCATTTGTTAGTTAACATTTATTTTTTTGTAAAATTTACGTTACAGTAAATTTTACAGTATTTTACAGTACAAAATATTGTATATTCTTTGAATCCATTAAAGTAATTTTAAAATGCTAAAAAGCAAAACGAAATTTTCTTAACAAAGATATCAGTAAAAGCTCTAAAACGCAGTTTATACTCTTCAATTCGTTTTCGATTTTTCCTAAAATTTCTTAAGGCCCAAATGAAACCCGATTTTCGAAATGCTGCAATAGATTTTACTGATATCTTTGTTAAGAAAATTTCGTTTTGATGGTTGATATAATAATTGCTATAAGCATTTTTACACAACCTATCTGGTCTTTTTCCGTTTTTGTTATTTGATTATTTGATATTTTAAAGTTAAGTTTCGTTCAATATTTTGCGTTAAACTTTAATGTAATTTAATCTTGTTATTTCGAGAACATTTTTAGATGTTTGAAAAGGCTGATTTTGATCCCACTCATGTCGTTAATGATATTTTCGAACAAAGTGATACTGAAAATGACCTGCTAGCTAGCATAGAAAGCAAACATCAGGAACTTGTCAACAGAGAATCGATTTTAAAGCATAAACTTGAATACATTCTAACGAGTAAAGAATGCAATGATTTAATTGAACAGACTCTAGGAATTTGGAAACTACACCAGGATCTCGGCAAATTATTAACATTTAACTTTCTTAATGCGAACAATACAATTAAAGATGAATTGCAGGAATATGATAATTTGCAAAAGCAGATCAAAATTCTCGAAAATCAATCAAAATTGTTAATTTTTGCAAGACAATTACGACATGTTTGTAGACTGTTGAGCATATACCGTAATCTACCTCTAAACGATAAACAAGGACGCAAGGAAATCGAGGAAAAGTTAAAACATGAATTGACTGAAGACATGTGTAAGGTACGCGTTATCAAAGATGCATTGGCTGACATTCGATTACCTTTCGAAGTAAAAACCATTTTGCGTATCCGATAGCTTTTCATAATGTATTATTAGAAATCACTTATAAAATTACACTCTATTAATTGCATACACAATTTATGATACAATTAAAGAGCATGAGATATAATTTTTAATTTTAAATTAAATTATTTAAATTAATTGTTTGTATTTTTAAAACATATAAAAACGATTATGCCCTACACAGAGATCTCAATACTTCCGGACTTCAACCGGGCCAAGCCTCGAATATGGGGAAATGGAGGACCATATTCCACATAGCCGACCCCGGCTCAAAGCGGGATAAAGGCCAAAGACTAAGAAGAATAAATAGATTCAATCATTATTATTGCACTACATTCTATGCTCTGCGGAATTGCCCTCTAAACTGTTTAAGCATTCCTAAAATTAAAAGAAATGAAGATCAGGTTTGTACGTGGAAATTGTGTAAACTTTCAATATAAATGTTAATATTATTGATGTTTATAAAAATCAGGCTCGAGTGCGATACAAAAAATGTATTATTTCTAGTATCGCTTATCATGACAATGTAAGAATATTTAAATATTATCGAGGAAACAAGAGTACACGGATTTAATAGGTGACAATCTAGTCAAGTGATCATCCGCTTATAATTTCTGTCACCAGCCATCTGAGTGGCTTCTGACTTGTTTGACTTTGCAGATCTTCATCTCCTAGCAAGGATAAATCTCTACGCAGTAAATATCAAACTCAAGAGGTTTAACAAAATATTGAAATTTCATTTTGATAGTTTATTTGTTGTAAAATTAATTTTATCGATTAAATTCGAAGTTAAAGCATTAAGTTTTATTTAAAGTATTCAATTTTTACGTTATCTTTCTTCAAATATCAGTTTTGAAATCGCTAATAATTTGACGCGTAGAAGATATACTGAAATTTGTGATATTAATGTGTGATATTAAAACATTATATTTTATAAAAATATTATATTTAAAAAATATATTATATAAATATATATAATATATAAATATATTATATTTATTAAAACATTATATTTTTATACAGTGATAAAAAACCACTGTATCAGAAGTTTTTTTCAAACTAAATTTGATTTTGTTATATATGTTATGCGAGAATTTAAAATAAGTTTAATTTAATGTCTTTGAGAATAATAAATCATCTTGAATTATTCGATAAACACTTTTTCATAAATGAGACATGTTTTTAACAAACAACGGAATGTCAGTATTATATATGTGCTGTTGAGAACAAATTTAAACATCAAATGTTCATTGTCTCATTGTCGTTGATTTACAAATTCGTTTGTAGCATTTGTTCATTTTTGTTCACCATACCAGCTGTACGCTTTTGTTCACATTATTCTCTAAACGTAATTAAGTTCATGCAGAAGAACACATCTACAATTAATTTAATAGCTTTCAATTAAAACCACAATTAGCGGAAATTTTAATATATTACAAAAGATGTTTGTTCGTTTTGACACGATAAAATATACAACAGTTAAGTTTATGTTATGGTATAAGGCAATTCGAAATGTTTTAGTAATTTCGACATTTTTAATTCACGAAAAAAATTCACGATCCTTTCCTTGTATTAAACCAAAATATACTTTGAGTAATATGGCGAAAATTCATTTAATTTGTAGGAACATTAAATTAATTCGTTTAACATTTCGATAGTATAAAGTACTTTTATGAATTGCAATTAATTAAAGTATCTTAATCTAAACGTTCCGAAAAACACGAATCTCCGATTTGTATTATTTCTTGATTTAATATTGTATTTTACAGAGAATTTATAATACATTATATTTGGGGTGACAAACACGCGACCCACGAGATTTTTTATGAATCTTTTTACTTTAACTGAGATTAAAATTAATTTAAATATGGCCCGCCGTCTTAATTTTGTCTGATACCCCTGCATTATACGATTAAAAATTTATACATAAATCTTTAATTTTAAATAAAAATTTGGTTTAATTTTAAATTATAACTATATCCGCATGTAATAATAGCATTACACCTGATATGTCTATATGTTGAGACAAATTTCAAAATAAGAAATATTTGTGTCCAACTGTATTATAATATTTGGATCAACTGTGCCATCTGATAAAAATACTGATTAATTTGATTGTTATTTTATTGAAAATATCAACAATTTATTTTTTTTAACCATTTAAAAATTATAGTCGATTACATTTTAAGCAATCAGTGTATTGCTTGATTTTATATTAAATTGAGTTAAATGTAATTTAAATTTTAAATTAAATATTTTTATTATATTAATGTTTGCAAAAGAAATTTTGCAGTTAACGCATGTACTACTTACATTTGTCTAGCTTAGTCGATTTTCTGGAAAAATCCATCAATAATTCAGATGGGTTTATTAAAATACTCGACGACCTACATAGATTGTCAATGAAGATCTCGTTCAAGGCTTAAATAAAGTATATTGAAATTAATCGTAAAAAAACAAATTATATGATCAATTTATTTGTGATTCAACCATTATTTTTAGCATATTTAAATCTTAAAACATTACAACTTTTCTATCCGTACTATTTATGCTCTGCGCTTTGAATGACTATTTTAGAGAATATTACAAACTTAATTGTATTCTATTATGTACACAAAGAATAAATTTATTCAGAATAATTGTAAATTTAATATTTATTTTATATTTTGAATTTAATACCTTCTTTAAAACGAAAGTGCACGATTAAAATTTAAAGCAAAAGGTGTGACGACCCTCCTCCTCTCATGTCCTCCATTATACATGCAGCATTGCCCCGATTAACAGCTACACTGATCCGCTAGAACAGGAAATCACGGGCTCGAGGTTAAGAAGTTGCACGGATTAAACGTGTGCCAAGTTCATGAAAGAACGCGAGAGAAAGTGTCCTGGTCGCTCAGGTACTTTCAACTGCCATTGGCGTGAGCATGTATTGACGGCTATCAATTTGTGAACTTTCTTAGTTTCGGCGTTCTTAGCCACTTTAGTTGCGCTGTATACCGAAATGCAAAGGTTGCTAGGTGATGTGGTATCCACACAAGTGAAGTTCCATAGAACCAGTCTTCTGATTTTCAGAATAATATTCAGGTTTTATTATTTCTAACCCATTAACTCCGTAATTTATTACGACATTAATGACGTCATTCATGTTTTTTATTCCTCAAAATTTTAAACAAGTTGTAAATATAGGGAACATATTTTGCCAATTGCCGGTCGAGACTTTATAAGTAATATTTTTATAAGTGTCCTTATTGATAGATTAAAATTGCCGCTCTAGGATCTAACAAAGCATGATTCAATTCAAATGCAACATATTTCAGCGTCCTTAAGAATATCCTCTTTTGTAAGAATTATTTTTTTTCTGATATCGTGATCGATTTATAGTTACTTGTATTTGAGACTATTTGTATCCTTGGTTGAGTAACCTTTCTGTTAGTCTTTTTAATTCTGTGAAAAAAATCAATTTCCTCCTAGCATACTTTTGGTAAGCTTGCAATGAAGATAACGAAATATGTATTTATGTTACAACAACACGTATAGAATTTCGTGTACGACTGCGAGTACAAGACATACTTGTAAGATCGATATTTACCACGAATTTATCAGAAAGCAATTATGCTTTAGGATGCCAGCCTTACAATGACAAGAGATGTTTAACTTGTTAATACTTCACAACCTCAACAACGATAGACAGTAGCAATACAAGGCTAATATATAAAATTAAATCAAGCGAAACATGTAACTCCGCCATGGCCGGTCCCAAGCTTGTGCTGAGAAAGAAGGAAGGTTGGCGATAGACTTCGTGATAAGCCAGCCGTAAAAAACCGTCGCATCAACATTATGAAACGCTGTCTCAATGAGCTTCGCGAAAGGCGACTACAATGGTATGGCCACGTTCAAGGCGGACTCCGTAACAAAGCGGAACAAACGTTAAAGGAAAAGAAGAAGAAATCAAGCGAACATGTAAAAGCGAAAACGTTGTGTATGTGCTTAAATATCAAATATGCGGAAGCCAATACGCTGATGAAACTTCCGGAGGATTGGATAAAAAATTAAACCCGAGGAGATCGCAAATTAAGACCAGAAAGATTTCAAATGATACTTCATTAAGACACGCTGCTGAAAACCAGGGGCATAGTTTCACGGTAACTATCAAAGAGGGAAATTTGAATAATACTATAGAGTGTATGACTCCGGCACTATGCGCCAACATGAACTTTGAAAAATTATGAAAATTATTATGACGTCAGTATGTGGTATATGGTTGAATTTTTCTTCCATATATATCATTTACTCCAGCTACTGAGCCACTGCAAATAGTTAGATAGATAAATTTATTAAGTTTTTAAGTGGCTCATGCAAACATGCCGCTTACAAGCCCACTAAAATAAACAAAACAAAGTGACGACTGAAGTCCATAATACGTAACCGACTTTCGAACTATGAAATTCGGCTATCATTGGTAGCTTAGCTACATGGCCTGGTTGATCAGTAGAAAGGTGGGAAGCATGGATTTAAAGGTAGTGAGGTTAGGCTAGCAACGAAGTTTAATAGTAAGAGAACTCTAAATGGGAGGCATAGAAATGAGACAGGAACGCATGCCAAAGTTCGTCCGATGACGAGGAATGTGTATCAGGAACTGATTGTTTGAGCGAAGTGCTCTGGAGGAAGAATGTTCAGCACCGTGCTATTCTAGGTGATGATACGGAGGGGATGATAAAGTAAATAAAAAGTGAGAACGGCAGATTAATATCAAGTCGGAGTAGTATGCGTGATACAGCGCGAATAAAGCGATACAGAGGGGCAGTAACATCAGATGGGGAGTTTGAATAAAGTGAGATGCAATAATCAAGACGAGATAGCGAGAGGGAGAATATTAGAGTTTTGAAAATGGGAAAATTTGTGGTTTTTCGGATACGACAAATGTCACGGAGATAATACAAATAGGATAGTATCAATAATATAATACAAAATCAATTTTGATAAATTTGCCTGACGAATTTCTAAATGATCGTGAAATCGAGACACTTTATCTAGGACTCGGTTTCATTCTAACACCTAGAGAGTTCTCACGTTATAGTTTATTTCGTGTAATACATATGATTGCTCGGCAAGTATATGAAGAAATTGAAAACCAAAACCTACAAACAAAATACGGATTAATGAAACCAGATAGTTGTAGTAACTCTAACGAGACAATAGAACAACTTAAAGCTATTAAAAATCTTAGTACCCTGCCGATTGTTATCAAACCAGTTGATAATGGAGAATGGTACTATGGGGAGAACTAAAGCTTATCGTATATATCCTTATTAATAAGTTTAAAACGGGGTTATATCATTGATGAATGCAGACACCTACGATCGCTAAACTCGCTTAGCTGGTACTGAAAAACAATATCTTTGAATTCAACAATAAGGTTTTTCGTCAAAAAAGAGAAATAGCAATTGGCACATCTATGGCCCCTGCATATGCAATACTTCATGTGGCAGACATTGATGAATCATTCTTAAATAGTGAATCTAAGAAACATTGTTATGAATTAGGTATATTGACGATATACTTGCGAAATGGCAACATTGTTAAGAATAGCTTATAGAATTTATTAATCGATTAAACATGACCAGTAATCTACGATTTACCAAAGAATTCACAGAAAACGAAAAGTAAGATGTTTTTCTGAACATAAAAATAATAATGGATCAATACGTAAACATAAGAACGAATTTTTATCATAGGCCAACATGGTCTCTTACATATCTGCACTGGGATAGCTGTCACCCAATAACAATAAAGAAAAATTGCGATAATGAATAAAACCATCAGGGCAAGAAAAATTTATGATAATAATGCGGAATTGAAACTATATGCACAAAGACTTTTCTCATCATTTCGATCACTAGGATACATTTGTAGATTCATCAATTAGCAAATAGAAAAGGCAAGGAGACGAATCCGATTGTATTTTCTTCATCGATGAGAACACTCGTTGATAAAAATGGTACAAGTTCGTTTATTCGTACAATAGCAAATCATCCAGCATAAAGATGTATAAGAAAAGATGTACTTGCGGCTTTTGAATCCTCTCTAGCAATGGATCAAGAATTATCAAATTCACCTGTCATAGGTTTTAAAAACAATACGAAACTGCGAAATAAGCCAGTATATTTAAAATTAAGTGGAATATCTAGAGAAGAAAAGTGGCGATAATCAGGTATTGCAAACACAATCGCCTACAATGTGTGTGCTGTAAAGAAATATCTGTGACAACGACATTCAAAAGCTACTGGACTTGTTTATCTTATAAAAGGCAATTATAACTGTCAAACTTAGGGAGCGGTGGATATTGTAACATGTTCAGAATGTGGTAAGCATTATATCGGCAGACTTGTCAAAATTAAAGGATTGCATGAACAACCGTAGGGCGGATATAAAAGCGAAGACGCCTCACAATGATGACATCATCGTTGCAACGTTGTATATAAACTGCATTTTTGTCTAAGTTTGATTGTTTTAGTTTGATTGTTTAAAATGACGAAAGCCGAAACGTTCAAAAGGTGTTTTATTCTTGAAATATCTACAGATGATCTCAAAAGGCAAAATACAGCATCTACCTGATATAAGATGACTTATATTTTCCAATTAGTAAATATTAATGAAAAATTACGAATAAAAAATCATTTATTTAATATAAATTAAAAATTTATTACTTTTTAAAAAATAACTAAATTTTAGATAGTATATATAGCACAAAATAAGTTAGTTTTTTTGATATTTTAGCTTTTTGATAACGATTAATAAAATAAAAATCAAAAACTTTTAAACTAATAATTAAAGCAAATTGAATTACATTAAACAAAAACGGCGTCTAATTTAATGAATTAAAAACAAATTAGAATAAGATTGTGGAGTGCCATTTCAATTAAAAAATTTTTAATTCGTTGAAAAATTAAAAATATTTTAATTTTTAAAATTCAGTACATTGCTATTTATACATTATGCGCTGTATCATAAGGTTGGGATACAACCTTAATTTGCTGATAGTGATCAGTGAAATGATCTGTGTGAAGATGTTTAGATAAATAATAAAAATTTGAATATTTACCAATATTCAAATTGTTATAAAAGCGAATATTTATTGATATAACCTTACACATATTAGTTTACAAATATTTTAAATTTATAACGTATATTTTTGTATAATAGCGGTCGCTATCAAAATATATTGACGAAATTTAAAATAAGATTTTACTTTCCAAAGTCATATATTATTCAATAAAATTCAGTATAAAATTTCTATACCCATATAAAAATTACATATCATTCAAAATTTTATAAAATAAAATTCAGAATATAAATTTTAATGAATTTATAAATTTATGTTATAAATTTTTGATTTATAAAATTCTAATTTTTATATTAGAGACTGATTTACTATTCACTTCGGTAATTTCGAATATTTTCGATGATATATCGTTTAGCATTAATAAAATTCTTTAACTTCGTAACTATTTATTAATATATAATATGGAATAATCTAATTTACTATCAATGACTAAATTCAAAAAATTAGACTAGACTAATTAAATTAGATTAGACTAATTACACTTTTACTATAATATTTTTAATTAAAACTTTATCTAAATTGTGATTTTGATAATACATATTTAATAATATATAATGTGTAATAATCTAATTTACTATTTTTTTGTTTCTTCTTGTTTTTTGTTTGTTTTTAATAATAAATTTATTTCAAAGTAATACAAGGTGGTTCCCGCAAATGGGCATTAGGTTAAACAAAAACATTGACAACAATATTTATTTTCATTTTTTGAGCGTTGCTTACTCATCGCTGAATGGTTCCGAGCATAAATCATTAAAAGACTTTTGTCTCGTAGACCTCATTTTATTAAAAATAAAATTTTTTAAAATTTTATTTTAAAAAACTATATTTATTTTATTTAAAATTTTATTTTATTTTTTACAATTTTATCCATCAGGATAAAATTGTACAATTTTTAAGTGTACAATTTTATCTTTATGGATATAGCAGTTGGCTATCGAAAATTCGATATTTAAACTAAAAAAAAATCTATTTCATTCTTTCCGCTAATAAATAATAATAAAACCAATGAGTGAACAGTCAATTTATAATATAAAAAAATAAATTTTATTTTAAATTATATATAACAAATGAAGAATTAAGAAGAGTTATTGAAAAACTCGAAACGCGTTATTTAAGATAAGCTCCGTATTATTCTGGTTATTAGTTAAATATTCTCAAAAATATTTCTCTTTATTAATTGAACTTATTAAGCGATTATATTTTAAAAAATAAAATATTATTAAGCGATTTATTGTATAATTTATTTGTTCAGTATTCAAAATATATTCACATACTTCAAACCTAGATATTTTACAATATTACTGCGTATCTGAACTAATTGTGTAGTTTTATTATCTTACACTCGTATTTGCTACCAACGGGAAGTGGTTGATCGGTTAGCAATTTGTGTGTTAATGTTTCCTTTTTATCTAAATAATAACCAAATTCACAAGAACTAATTTGTTAAAATAAAAATTTCGCATTCAAAAAATTATTAAAAATGAATTTTCCGAGATAAATGTGCAAATCTAGATAGTAATTAAGTTTATCGATAATTATATTAAAAAAATCGGTTCAAATTTTTCTAACTATTTGAATCAAGTATTTTATTAAAATGCTATTTATAAAAGGACTATTTGACAAATTAGCATACATATGACAAATCAGCATATAAAATTTTTAATTGAATGTAAAATAGAATTATTCAGAAAAATATTAAGGTAATTTTCTGAAGATGCTAACAATGGTTAGCGAAATATCAATAAAATAATTTCTTCTTTTCTTTGATCCAGCTTCAATAATTATTTATCAATAATTATCGAATCATTAATAATTAATCAGTATTAATCATTAATAATTATTGGATCAACTATGAATGTAATATATTGAATGTATACATTGTGAGACATCTATATGATAAAAATCGTATGTTAATTTGCAGAATTAGCATACAAAATTTCAAATTGAATTTAATATATTTATTTACATTGAAATACTTCTATCTGATAAAATGTCAGTGTTATACAAGAAAATGTGAGATTTCCGTGGGCATTTTTCTGTTTGTATGATGTGGCAGCCACGAAAGAATCGACAAAACGATACCAGGTACTTTTTGTCATTATTTTGACTCATCAGTGCCAGATACCTCTCACTACTGGATGCAGAAGAGGAACGGCAGACGGCACGAGTATGTCAAAAGGTACATAGAGCTAGAAAATTTCTAGCAAACTAGATACATGCTTCACCAAATGGATCATTAGCAAAGGGTACTGGCTAGTGCCAGCGCATTCCATCTATTTATCTGCCAACTTATATGTATTTTACAAGAAAATGTGAGATTTCCGTGGGCATTTTTCTGTTTGTATGATGTGGCAACCACGAAAGAATCGACAAAACGATACTAGGTACCGTTTCCTCATTATTTTTACTCATCAGTGTCAGATACCTCCTCTAGTTTGCTAGAAATTTTCTAGCTCTAAGTACCTTTGACATACTCGTGCCGTCTGCCGGTCCTCCTCTGCATCCAGTAGTGGGAGGTATCTGGCACTGATGAGTCAAAATAATGACGAAACGGTACCTGGTATCGTTTTGTCGATTCTTTCGTGGCTGCCACATCATACAAACAGAAAAATGCCCACGGAAATCTCTCATTTTTTCGTAAAATACAAATAAGTTGGCACATAAATAGAGAGAATGCGCTGGCATTAGCCTGTGCTCTTCTTTGCTAATGATCCTTTTGGTGAAGCATGTACCTACTTTGCTAGAAATTTTCTAGCTCTAAGTACCTTTGACATACTCGTATCGTCTGCCGGTCCTCCTCTGCATCCAGTAGTGGGAGGTAACTGGCGCTGATGAGTCAAAATAATGACAAAACGGTACCTGGTATCGTTTTGTCAATTCTTTCGTGGCTGCCACATCATACAACATGTCAGTGTTAATGTTTTTCAAATTAGCATGAAAAGTTTTAAATTGAATGGAATATTTTATTTACATTAAAATACTTTTATATTATAAAAATGTATTACACAATCATTTCAATTATCTTATCATACATAATAGCTAAGCTGTGCCATTTTGAAATTATGACCAGCGAATAGTTTGACACTAACTTTGCAAGTAAACTCGATATTATCGTTTACTAAAATACATTCAATATATTTATAAATAAATTAAAATTATTACAGACTATGTTTAATATTTATTATGCAGTTGTAAAGATTTTATTAGCATTTTTACCTTGTAAGATATTCAAAAGCGTGTACTTTTAAATAATTACCATTTATATAATAAAGATGGCGTTAAATTATCTTTTATATTTAATTTTAAATGATAAATTGTTTAATTGTTCATTAATTATTGCTTAAGTCCATTTAATGTGATCAAAAATATAAATAAGTTAGATTTAAATTATATTAATAATAAATAAATTATATTAAAATA
>WNNJ02003367.1:0-46208 GCA_012934845.2 Pomphorhynchus laevis | reverse complement strand
AATAGATATATAATATATATATCTATTATATATAGAGCTATATAATAGTGGTTTTGTTAAAAACCACTATTGTTTTTGTTAAGAATAAGGCTTTCTGGATAAATTTGTTCACTAATTGAATAAAAATTATTAGAATTAAATACACATATATCATCAATGTATCGAAGCATATGGTTCGAATTTAATTTAAATTCGAACTTTATTAGAACTTACATATATGCTTTTCCAAGAAAAGAAAGCAAGATAATCGTTGATATCTAATAATCATTGAAAATTGACCAATGTTTCGGTTGCCGTTGTGCAACCGAATCGTCAAATAATCTCTGTTGATATCTTTAGTTTTTTTATTTTGATAAAATACGAAAACTACAGAATAAAATATATTGCTTAATTCTAAATGGATCCTAGACGCCGGTCATAACAGTATCAATATTCAATTTTATGCAAAACAAGTCGGTCTTTAGTTCACTGAAAAAGGCCTAAGTAGCGCTACTGTTGAGATAGATTACTAAATTGAGCGCTATCGTTGAGTATAAGTTTATATGACCAAATTGTTTTTAATAATCTATTTATTAAATTGATTATTAATGATAATTGATTAAATTTAATCAATTAATTAAATTGACTTTAATCAATTTAATAAATTGCTCACTCCGAATAGGTTTAGGCATAAAGAAAGTTGTTTTTATCACAAATTGCTTTGATAGAAAAATACTAAAAGCGTATTACATTCATAAAAACTGGAATATGTCGAATAATAAAGTATATATTACATTGAATATTTTGTAACGACGTTGTAAACGGTGATTTTTTTTTATTTTTTATATTTTTTGTGTTTTATTTGTTTTATTTAATTGTAATTTCTTTCGCATTTTTGTATTTATTTTTCTATTAACATTTGTGTTTTTGCATTATTTTGTTCTTTTAAAAGTTATAAAGTACAGTATTTTGAATGTTCAAAAATACGACGCCCAAGAATTCAATTGTTCATTTGCTTGTTATGTGCCCAAGTCAAACTTATACAACGACATTTGTTTGATAAGCCATACATCGGTTATTGCGATTCTGTTGCATTTATTTGCCATCCGCACGACGATAGCTCTTCACGAACGATAACCTTTAATTTTTATGTAATGCATATTGGAAAATCGAGATGTCACATTATTTAAAAGTAAATTATTATTTAATTAAATAATAGATTTTCTAAATATAAGTTTTTATTATTTTTCGAAGAAATGATCAAGGAGTTATCAAATCAATAAATAAATTTATTCTGAGGAATTTATTTTTTAAATTAATGATTTATCAATGCACAAATGTGTCATAGCATTTTTCGTTCTTCAGTGACTAATTCTTGCCACGTGACGTAAAGACGGCTATTATTTATTTAGATCATTTTCATGTTATATATCGATAATACTAATAAATTCAAATTTTTTATAGAAATTTACAACTCATCGCAACTCATCGCGTCGATGGAGAACACTTGAATAAAAAATGAATACGCGAAAAAAGTTGTACGTTTTGTTACTAGCAGCAACTAGCGAAATATAAAAATGAATTATTATTTTTTATCCTTCTCGAAGTTTTAAAAATAAAATTATTAAAAATCGTAATTTCTCAAAATTATTTTGTGATTAAACAATTACTTCACTCGACAGTATTCTTGAAATATATAGAATATAAACGATTTTATTATTCAAAGCAATTAGTCAATGCTTCGTTAGCTACAGTTATGATCGATGGTCATAACAATTTTACATTTAAAATTTATTACGTTTTTACGAACTAACCCATTGCTTTATTAAAATTTCATTTTATTATGTCATTTTATTATTTCAAACATCCTTTTATTATTTCATTTTATTTTAGATAGTTTTAACTTATTTGAAATATCAATATATTTATAAATTGTTTGGTGAATATATTACATCATGCAATATAGTAATATAATTACAATTTAATTAATTATAATTTAATAATTAAATTATAATTTAATTAATAATTATAATTAAATAATTTAATTATAATTTAATTTTATCAATGCTTTATATAATTCTGTGTATTCATTTTCGTAAAGCAATTTTATAATGACAGACTTTGATCTTCAAAATTCCATTTTAACTCTTTTACAATTAATTATAGTCTGAATGCACTCCTGCCTTCCCTTAGACAACAGAATTGTGAATTTCAAGAGTGCAAATTCTATAAAAGAACTTATTCACTTTTAGAGAAAACAGAAACATTATTTATAATTATAAACTTATCGTCCATAAATATATAATATAAGATAAATATAAGATATTATATTTATTATAATATATTATTATATTATTATAATTTATATTATATTATATTTATACAAGATAAATATAAAATATTAAGATAATTAAAATATTATGACTAACTATTAGCTGAAATAGACAACAAATGTATTATTATATTTAATATTAAAGTTATATTTACCATATTAATTCAATACCTTGTGCAATAACTATCGACATTGTTGATAACTTTGTGCTTTTAAATATTTTTGATGATTGCATTTGAAAAATATGCGGATATTAAAAATTTTAAAAATGTCAATTTGCGACATAAATGTTTTTAATTTTGTTTATAAATCTGTTATTTAAAGCTTTTATTGATACAGAATCTATAAATATAATAAAACACTTTTATTTCAAAAATAAAAGTATTAATTTATGTGAGTTTGCTAGACTAAACGACATCTTTAAAATACAGTAAACTTTTAAAATTTTACACTAAAATAGAAGATTAAAAGATTGAAACAAAAGATTAAACAAATGATTATGTAATCGTATTTTATCTTTTAATGAATTTTCTTTTTAATAATTTTATATTTAAAATAAAGAATAAAAAAATAAAGAATTATTTGCCATTTTGTATAAAACAGAATATTGTATAAATACAAGCATTTTACAGCGTATCATTGTATATTTTGGGATCACATGCTGTTAAATTAAATAAAAAAATCCTATGTTTTAATATATCAATAGCATATAAAGCATATATAAGTTACATATTTTCTAATATGTTCAGAAACATCCGGCAAATCTTTCTAAAATCTAATGTATTGACAACTTTTGACCAAATTGAAAGTTTGATATTTATTATAAGAAGTTTTATTATTGGAATAAATGAACAAATTAACCAAAAAATAAAGATACATTTAAAATACAATAAGAAATAAATATTATTCAATTCACTTAATGAATATGAGTGATAATGCTCGGTTCCTCCCCCCCCCATAAAAATAAAATTTATTAGATTAATTATTAGTTATTAATTAATTAATTAATTATTAATTAATTAATTATTAATTAATTATTATTATTAATTATTATTAATTTATTAGATTATTAGATTAATTTCATGATTAATAATTATGGAATTCGCGAAGTGTTAACATTCGAAACAAAAACACCGCATATTCTACTCTATCTATAAATACTCTGTCTAAACCTCATAAGTACAAAATATATTCTCTAAAAGCGAGATAGAAATATTATATCATATGCAATTACAGAATGTAATTACAAGAGCAAGTACTTCGAATGACAAGTACTTTAAATAATCTTTGAAGATTACTGCTACTAGCTAATCGAATATGCTATGACAATAGCATACTTATCACATAGCCTAGAGTACTGATGTTTATAGAATCTACTTTAATTGAAACATTGCGTAATATGTTCGACAGAATAGTCTTGTACCTTTTGTAATTGTGATTTTCAGTGTATTTTACAATTTTGTTAGTGTTCGATTTTATATTAAACACTGTAAGCAAATATAGTGTTCAATAATTCATCATTTAGTAGTAAATTATAATAAATAATTTATGTTCAATTGCATAAAATTCTTGGCAATATCTGAATATATGTGTAATTAAGTATGCCAGTTAGCATACTTTGCGGATAAAGAGATACTAAGAATAAAAACAAAAATACCATTAATCCAAAATGTCTGATACAGATTGTCTTAAACGTAAATAAATAAAAAATATTTTTCTTTTATTCTCATCGCTTCTAAATGAATGCTTTACAGATAATAAGTATTAACAATTTTAATTACTTGTAAATTCCAATGTAGGTTATGTGCTTTCCATGGCGGATAAAGTTTTTTTTGTTTTATGATATTTCATTACAAGCATATTATCTACTGAGCACATAAACTGTGCTCAGTAGATAAATCAATTGCAATTTAATGCTCTGAAATGAGGTCATTTTCAGATTTTATCATTAACATATTAGATTTTAGCTAATATGAGAATTATTGTTATTTTTATATTTTTATAATGTATTATTAATAAAGAATTATTGGAGCTGAATCAAAGAAAATTGGATTTTTTATTGATATTTCGCGTAATTTTCTGAAGATGCTAACGGATGTTAGCGAAATATCAATAAAAAATTTCCTATTATCTTTCATCCAGCTCCAATAATTTTTTATCTGTAAATGGATCATTATCAACTGTTTAAAAGTGACATTCTCTAATAATTAGTCATTTTAAATCACCTAGACTCCTGAAAGATTTTCGTACCGGGGAAATTGGCGTTCAATACTCACATTATTAAAATTATGGATGACAAAAAATCTCTTTCAGAACTATTTAAAAGAGATCAATCAAAAGATGCTTTGATGATGACCAATATTGCTAGTTGAAAATTTGGATTACAAAAACCACCTTTGCAATTTGTAAATTCTATTGAAGAATTCTATTGGGAAAATTGAATACTGCTCAAAAGAATTAATCAGTAAAACATACTAAAGTATGAAATAGCGAAATATCAATAAAAAATTTCTTCCTTTGATCTAGCTCCAATAATTCTTTATCAATAATGGATCATTATCAACTATTTAAAATACTGAGCGTATTTAATTTTTTAATACGGATGGTCTGAATATTGTCATTTATATTAGCAATATAGACACTGGCAACTTCAGAGATCAATTAACAAACGAAACCAAGACGTAGTTCATTAGAAATAGAATATATAGAATATTGTAATACATATATTAAATTAAGAACGTATATAATTCAGATCAGTTAAATAAGTCTACATATTTCGTACCGTTCATAAATTAAGTTGATTGATCCCTAGCAATATAGACACTGACTACTTCAATGATCAAAATTAGCATTGACTTTCGTTCTATGTCATGTGATATCTGTATTTTAATTACTAGTGATGTCCACTGATGTTCTTGGTTTTAACTGAGTGTGTAATTACAACGTCATACTTAAGTCTTTTTATATCATTCCGTCTTGTAAATTCTGAAATTATTTTGGTTTCACCGATATGTTGGATATATACAGCTTAATCATAATGATAACGGTGCTGTTTGGAATTCATTTTTTAATAAATTTAATAAAAACCTATATCAGATAATTAAAAGGTTACAAAAATAGAGTAATTCGAATACAGTGGAACATTTAAAAATTGTTAATGAACTTCATGAATCATGGTAACAGATTAACGTATCAATTATATTTTAAAATAGTTCATACATTACTGAATTTGATATTATATTTTAATAATTTGATATTATATTTGATATAATATTATATTTGATATTATATTTAAATAATTTGATATTATATTTTAATTATATTATGGAATATTTTCATAATTGATATCTATTAAGCTATGAACATAGAACATAGAACATGATATTAAATTTAAATTATATAATCTTTATTCAAATTTTATTAAAAACGTTTAATTTAATAGGAGGTAAAATATTATTAAAGAGATGTATTGAGTTTAATAAATTGATCGAGTATGGAACGATATGTTCAGACTTGGAAAAGACAACGATGTGCTACTAATTAATATTTATTTTATAAAATACAGGTTTTTGCATATCATTGAATTCAATCTAAATTAAAAGTGCAGAATTTAATTTGCGTTGGTTTCGTTTTTATATTGCAACATGCCCAATAGATTATTTTCTATATGATCTTTTTTTTAATATTCTTTTTTTTCGGAACCAAAAAGAAATTAATTTTATTATTAAGAGGCTATAGGTAGATTACTACTGTGTCCGTCATCCTGCGTATGAAATTTCTTTACGATTTTTATTTTAAAATATATGTTTATAAGCTTTACGATGGTGATTATGATCACTGATATTATAATTATATTTTTTGTGGCGCGCCCAGCGCGCCACCCATGCCAGATGCGCCACCTTAAAAAAATAAATAAAAAGGCGGTAAAATTATATTTTTTTAATTCTAGAAAGATGAATCGTTTCTTCTTTTTTATCAATCTTAACTTTGACATAGTTATTTGACAAAACTTCAAGAACCTCGGCATTTGTATTGAAAAAAGAGGAGAGTTTAGCTTTTTTTGTCTTCTGATTATTATCGAAATCCAAGGCAATCAATACTCTATCACCGACATTTATGTCATATTTTGACTTATGTACAAGTGAATGCCTGTCCATTCTTTCTAAATATTTAGTGCAAATAGAAGAAACGGCATTTTCATTATCTAATGCATCTGATGAATTTTCATCAAGATCTTTTGCTTGGTTTTCAACTTTTGGTTCAATGGAAGCTATTTCTGTATCTTCGTCGCTGGCTGAAACAGTGATTACAAGATGCTAATCACCTAGACTTATCAGGAAACGTCTGTTAACACATAGACTTCTACTGATTTGTTATATTCTCATGACAAAAATGAAATATAATTTTGATATGCAATTATTTTTACATAATTCTATCATCTGTATTCTACCATCTTGCACTGAGAGCACAGCTTATTCCCACACATAATCACGTGTCAATTTCACAGGGTATAAATACCTTGAAATTTGCTCTCCAACACTCGTGCAAGCATCGCCACAAAGCAGGAAGGAAGACAGCAGAAAATTTTTTATTATTATTTTGTAATAGATGCATAGTTTTGAATCTCGAGTGCGCTGGGCGCGCCACAATAAATAAAAATTATATTAAACATAACGATAGCAAAAAAATATATAAAATAAAAATTAAATTATAAAGATAATTTCAAAAATAAAATAATCATTGTTGGTCATTAAGAAATATCTATTTTGTTAAATGTATTAATATAAATCACGTAATTAAATTCCGCTTTTTGATTTAGTTGTTCCCACGTATTTACTATATTGCAATGAAAATCGAAATCTCTTTGTTGCATTAGAAGACGGTAATGTCTTAGTAAGTTAAAATTCAATTTTCTGTTAACATTTGTCTCTAGATTAGATTATTATTAGATTATCAATCAGATTCATTTGTGTTATAGGGATTTACTCTGGCAGAAGATCTTAATAGTATCACTGCAACCGTTACATACGGGGGTAATAAAACGTTTCCCTTATTCTTGGAAAATGTTTTATTTTTAGGACATGTTTCCCAAGTAACTTGCCTTGCATATAATTTACCGAGACAACTAATACTAAGTACTGGTGAGGATAAGCGACTTAGTTGGAATAGGTTAGACAATGGGCATATGCTTGGATCAGTGATTATGAAATCAGTTACAAATTGCATTTGGTAATTGCTTCTTTATTGTACATATAAAGATAGATATGGATTTTCTTTGGAATTTTATTTGCATAGAGAGAAATTGGCTTGCATGTTTACTCTCTTGATTTCTCTATTTCAGCATAGACAATGCGACGGGATGTGTTTTTGTAGGCGAAGAGAGTGGAGACATACAGTTTATCAATATAGAACATTATAAAGCTAACGAGCCTTTAAAATCGACTGAGTTATGCCGGCATAAGGGTATGTGCATTTATTTCATAAGTTACTAAGCACGTCTGACAAATAAGTTTGATTTCAAAATGTGCAGCCAGCATTAATAAACTGATATGGGATGATGAAAAAAGTCGTTTGATATCCTGCAGTGCTGATAAAAAAGTTATGGTTTGGGAAATTGGTTTTAAAACAGGAATTTGCTATGAACTGTGTGGCCAGGAATCACCCCCAGTTGGAATTGGAATTATCAAAGCAACGGATGGAATAATTGCATGCTACACTAATGGAACTGTAGTTTTTTGGAACATGGGCGTTCACAGAGAACAGGTATTATACATGCGATTTTGAAATTGCATTTACTGAATATGTGAAAGTTTAATAAACTTTAGCTCTTTCAGAATTTAGACAAATTGCTCATCAAAACTAAGAATTCAATGAGAAATATATTTTTAAAAATTTTAAAAATTTTAAAATCAAAGATTTGCTTTTTATTTAATTTATTTAAATAAATTAAATAAATTTAATAGCGTATGAATTTATCGTAATTTCAAGGAAACAAAGTAAATATTAAAAATTTAA
This sequence comes from Pomphorhynchus laevis, assembly GCA_012934845.2. Taxonomy (NCBI): domain Eukaryota; kingdom Metazoa; phylum Acanthocephala; class Palaeacanthocephala; order Echinorhynchida; family Pomphorhynchidae; genus Pomphorhynchus; species Pomphorhynchus laevis. Next base: position 37,882 of record WNNJ02003367.1, on the reverse strand, counting down.
TAACTAATGTTTGTATTTTTAATTTTTATGGTTCATCGCTGGACTTGTAGCAGCGCAGCAATCTAATAAAGGATTAATAATTTGAAGTATTTTAATATACTTTTAATTTGTCAAACTAATAATGTTGAAATATAATACTTACATCTTCCCACATATCTACGACGTTGCATTGCAAAAGTAGAGGGTCGACATTACATCTGCATTCATTTTCTAGGGCTGATATCATTATTACAACTGTACATTATAAGATTGACAATTCGAAGAGGTTGAGATAGGTGGAAATTGGTGATTTAAGATTGTATTTCAGCTCTCTACAGCAAGCGATCCTTCTTTCCTACAACACTTCCGTTCACAATTCTTCCAAGTGGAATTGATGTATAGACGATCTCAACCTGCTTGGTTATTTTTTAGAATAAAAAATAACCTGTTCGGAGTTTAAACATCGAGAGGAATAATAAAATAAGAAATTATTGTTCACAGAATTTCATGCTAAATATATTTTCCGTGCTCAAAATTGAACATGAAAACACAAATATTCATGAAAAGCGCTTGCAGATATACCAGACCAACTCACAGCTGATTTGAATAACAATAGCCAGTTTTAATAATATTATTTTTAATAAATTGTTCAGGGCGTTAAAACATCAAAAGAAATATTAAGTTATTAATAAGTTAATAAGTTCACAAATTTTATCTAATAAGCAACATTACATTATTTTCAGGAAAACAAAGCAACTCGCAGTAAAAACACAATGTTTTTATTTTTGACAATATTTTAAAAAATCATTTATAATATTTAAAATTAATCAAATTCGCTATTTTCAAAATTACAATCAAAACGCTTATCTATAGGTGGATTTTAATATAGTGGAGAGGTGTCACTTAACCATGTATAATACAAAGAGTTTAAAAATTACATTTGAATCGCTGTAAATCAACAACAAATTTGATTAAATTTTTGCATCGAATTATATTAAAATATATTGTCTAATGATACCTTCGACGTGCTCTTAAATTGTTCAGGGCGGTTAAATATTGAGAGGAATAGAAAAAGAAAGTTATTGTTCACAAATTTCCGACTATTCCAATAGTCCTTTTCAAGTATTTTATGTTTTGATAACACGTAAAAAGGACTAGTGCAATAGTCGAAAATTTGTGAACAATAATTTCTTATTTTTCTATTCCTCTCGATGTTTAATCGCCCTGAACAATTTATGAACACGTCAAACGTATCATTGGACCTTTAATTTACTATTTATTTATGTTTTTTTTGTCCATTTTTATAAGACTTTGCATATCTTTACCGTATCGTTGTAAACTTAGTTAACAATTTAATTACTTTATGATCAATAAATGCACTACATTATTCTCGAAATCGTCAAGAAAATGTTTAACAAAATAAGTCAATAAAAAATTCAAAAAAATTACCAAACTTTCGAAAGTAGCCACTTTCGGAAATTTTTAATAAATTTATTTGTTCAAACTCTCTTCAAACAACTCATGTTTATGATCGTTATACGGTGCAATAAAATATGCAATTCCGAGACGAACTTCGATTAACTGGCCTACCTAAAATGTTTAAAATTAATTAAATCGAGTTTTATCTGTTGCACTCTTTTCAGTATACTTCCTCTTGCTACACCACATTTTAATTCGTTAACTTCACATCCATGCTTGCTAGCATTAAAGATCGGATTACTAAAAAACAATTATTGATTATCGAAGATTATATATCCAAGATTTTGCTCTTTTAAAAGAGCAAAATCTATGAATTAAAGTATAAGCCGCAGGTTATATAAGTAGCTTAATTTATCAATTAAAATATTGATAATCAAATTATAATCAATAAAAATTTTATTATATATACGTATTTATAAATATTTGTTATACATTTAAAACTATGCTAAGATTTATTAACTTATAAAATATCATATTAATACTTTTTATAAGTATAATATATTATAATCAGCGACAATGATCAACTGAATGTGTATTTTTTAGGAGATTGATATACCAAATGCTCAAGGATATGTTCAAGGATATGCTTAGGATATGTTCTTTATGATGATAATTTGATTATTTTAGCAAAGAATAGGAGATCAGCTCAAAACGCAACCACTACTCTATCAGTATTATATCTGATTACGGCTCAGATAATCTCCTTGAAGTGAATATTTAAAAACAAAGGTAGTCAAGTTTTGTAAAGGTTGTAGATTATGCCCACGTAACAAGATTAGTAGTTTAAACAATTAAAAGGTTTAGTTTATCAACCAATACCAGTGGAGTTGTATTAACAGGTATATGGTCTTTTACTTTTTTTTGTCAAATGCTCTTTTCAGACCAAAGATCTCTAATTTTGCTTAGATCGAGAAATTTGCGCAGATCCAGATTATACACAATTTAGTTAGCGGTCTTCGTTTGCTTTTAAACGCGCCTTTGTTTAGAAGGTTCCGTTTCACGGATTTTACGAAAAGTTCTGTCGATCCCATTTTTTTATTCATCAACGTGTAGATATGTGTGTGATTTTCTATGCAAAGTATGTAAGTTTTTATTCCGCATATTTACGTGTTTGGTATTAGCAAGAGCATCGTTGAAGGACATCGTTGGGCCCACTTCTAACAATCTAAGCCTCTATTTGCCTCTGATAACTATTGATGTAAACTTAAATCAAAACTAAATACTTGAGAAGATAATTCACTGCTAATAATATGTGGTATTTTTCTTCTCTATAACATTGTTTTAATTTGTGCAATTCGAAAGACGCGGTGCCCTCAAAATTTCTACAAATCTTTACAAAAATCTGCTTACTATGAGTTCATAGAGTTTATGTGTAAGTATTTTTGAATATGTTTGTTGCGTGTTAACAGTTTATGTGTAAATTGTAAATCGATATCGTTAAGTTGTCGGTTTATTAAAGTTGTCAACACCTCTGGTTGATATCGAGATTACACAATTGTTCGTAATATTTTATCAATAAATTACAAGTTTAACTAAAATATAAATTACAATTTAAATGTTGTTAATAAAAATACAAATGATTTTAGAATCAAAATGTGCATTATAAATGATACTGCGTTGCATTCTGTAAATATGTAAAATTAAATAAAATTTCAATATATAAAATTACAGTTTTTGTAATAGTAGATTAACTCTAACATCATCCATTTAAGGAAATGGATGATTTAATTATCTTCAATATAAAATTATTTATAAAATTTAATCAATATTTGCATTTTACAATTTTCAAAAAATATCTTTTAAAAAAATATCTTTGCCAATATAACAGGCATCAAATATTATTGTGGTTGCACTAATCCGTTAAATTTCGGTATATAATTAAATACCGGTACATTTATTTTGTTTGGAAAAATCTGTTGGAAAAGATTTTGAAATAATCAATTGAAAAAAGCTTTCAATTGATTTATTGTTTCCAATTTTTAATTCAAATTCTCGTATCGCGTATTGTTTCCTTAGCCACTACCATGGCAAGAAAGCGATAAATGTCAACGTTGCAATTCACACTTCTTTTGGGATATGAAGGAAATGTGGCAAAAGAAGAAAATGGGATTAAGACAAGTATGTGATTTTATTTTTTGTTTTTTTTTAAGATTATCTTTATACAAATTAATTTAGCATCATTGTCGGAGATGCGGACGTGCAGTTTGCCAAAGTTGTTCGAGACATTCATCGGTATTACCGGTTTACGGTTTTGAGATTGCCGTAAGGGTATGCGCTGATTGCAATTCGTGCATTGATCAAGAACAGTAAGTTTAAATTCGCTTTTCCTTATTTAATTTCACAATGCGAAATAATTATTATTAAATCGTTTGATGATTTAATAATAATCATGTAAAAAGTAAATATAATAAAATATATGTTTTAGATAAGTAAATCTAAACTATAGAAAGATATAAAATATATGTTTTGATATATTTATCTTGACATAAACTAAAATCAAAAAACAAAAATTTTAATTTTATACATAAAACTGCCATATTGGAAACCATTTGTTTTAAATTTAATTATATTAAAGATGATATTTCTTTCTATTTGGTTAGATTTGTCTATAAAAGTAAAAAATAATATGCTATTTCCAAATTGTCAAGAGGTAATATTTTAATTTAATAAAGTAAAATTTAAATGACCGTTGCCAGATAAAGATTTTGCGATATTGTCTTTATTTAAAAATAATTTTAAAAGGCGTGTAATTAAAATATAATGGAGTATATTTAATATATAAATATTATAATTTTAATATTAATATAATATATTTATATAAAAAATATTAATAATATATTATTTATATTTATAATAATATTAATATAGTATAATATTAATATAATATTATAATGCCAACAAAAAAAACTATTAGGTGCAACCAAAATTGGTTCATTTATGTTGCTGACTTGTACAAACCGACAAATAACGGTTTTCTCGAAGGCTCACTTTGAAAGGACTTTACACATGTTCGTAGAAGGAGCATTATTCTCCATAAAAAAATCACACAATGCTTAAATTGCCAAGATGTAATATAGTAAAACTTTAATGAGGCATAGTCTGAATATATTAAGAAATTAGAAGATTTATCACAAGCTGATAATGTTTGGATTATTTTCATTAATATTTACATATTTTTTCTATTTCAGTTTATCCCTTTAAAGTTAACTTGTAAACTGTTTCCCTTATTCTAGATAATCGCATTACATAAGAGGAAATTCATTAATTGCATGTTTTACCCAGCCCGGTTACAATGGGTCGAGGAATATGGACAGAAACTTTATAGTTGTAACGCCATCTAACAAAAATTCAACCACCAAGTTAATATATACGGATATATATATATATATATATATATATATATATATATATATATATATATATATATATATATATATATAATCATAAAAGTTTCGTTTGAATCGGTATTGCTCGAGATTGCGAATAGCAATTCTTTCCGTATATTTAAGTAAGAGTTCAAATCGAGCATATTCTTCAGTCTGCAAACTTTCGTCACTCCTAGACGGTCATGTGATAGCCGGCAGCCATCGTCAGTAAGATGAACTATCACACGCCGTTTCGGCTGCCTCTGTGACATTGTGAAAATGCATTTCCGACATCTAGCTTAAATTGTTGGTGGCGTTAGCTCTTAAATCCAACAATTTGCAATGCAGACCATCATAAACAACCAGAGGATCAAACTTTCGGATGCTTGACTGTAAGAAACCGAGATTGAGTGGATCAATTCTTTCTATGTAATCATAAAAGTTTCGTTTGAATCGGTATTGCTCGAGATTGCGAATAGCAATTCTTTCCGTATATTTAAGTAAGAGTTCAAATCGAGCATATTCTTCAGTCTGCAAACTTTCGTCACTCCTAGACGGTCATGTGATAGCCGGCAGCCATCGTCAGTAAGATGAACTATCACACGCCGTTTCGGCTGCCTCTGTGACATTGTGAAAATGCATTTCCGACATCTAGCTTAAATTGTTGGTGGCGTTAGCTCTTAAATCCAACAATTTGCAATGCAGACCATCATAAACAACCAGAGGATCAAACTTTCGGATGCTTGACTGTAAGAAACCGAGATTGAGTGGATCAATTCTTTCTATGTAATCATAAAAGTTTCGTTTGAATCGGTATTGCTCGAGATTGCGAATAGCAATTCTTTCCGTATATTTAAGTAAGAGTTCAAATCGAGCATATTCTTCAGTCTGCAAACTTTCGTCACTCCTAGACGGTCATGTGATAGCCGGCAGCCATCGTCAGTAAGATGAACTATCACACGCCGTTTCGGCTGCCTCTGTGACATTGTGAAAATGCATTTCCGACATCTAGCTTAAATTGTTGGTGGCGTTAGCTCTTAAATCCAACAATTTGCAATGCAGACCATCATAAACAACCAGAGGATCAAACTTTCGGATGCTTGACTGTAAGAAACCGAGATTGAGTGGATCAATTCTTTCTATGTAATCATAAAAGTTTCGTTTGAATCGGTATTGCTCGAGATTGCGAATAGCAATTCTTTCCGTATATTTAAGTAAGAGTTCAAATCGAGCATATTCTTCAGTCTGCAAACTTTCGTCACTCCTAGACGGTCATGTGATAGCCGGCAGCCATCGTCAGTAAGATGAACTATCACACGCCGTTTCGGCTGCCTCTGTGACATTGTGAAAATGCATTTCCGACATCTAGCTTAAATTGTTGGTGGCGTTAGCTTTTAAATCTAAGAGCTAACGCCACCAACAATTTAAGCTAGATGTCGGAAATGCATTTTCACAATGTCACAGAGGCAGCCGAAACGGCGTGTGATAGTTCATCTTACTGACGATGGCTGCCGGCTATCACATGACCGTCTAGGAGTGACGAAAGTTTGCAGACTGAAGAATATGCTCGATTTGAACTCTTACTTAAATATACGGAAAGAATTGCTATTCGCAATCTCGAGCAATACCGATTCAAACGAAACTTTTATGATTACATAGAAAGAATTGATCCACTCAATCTCGGTTTCTTACAGTCAAGCATCCGAAAGTTTGATCCTCTGGTTGTTTATGATGGTCTGCATTGCAAATTGTTGGATTTAAGAGCTAACGCCACCAACAATTTAAGCTAGATGTCGGAAATGCATTTTCACAATGTCACAGAGGCAGCCGAAACGGCGTGTGATAGTTCATCTTACTGACGATGGCTGCCGGCTATCACATGACCGTCTAGGAGTGACGAAAGTTTGCAGACTGAAGAATATGCTCGATTTGAACTCTTACTTAAATATACGGAAAGAATTGCTATTCGCAATCTCGAGCAATACCGATTCAAACGAAACTTTTATGATTACATAGAAAGAATTGATCCACTCAATCTCGGTTTCTTACAGTCAAGCATCCGAAAGTTTGATCCTCTGGTTGTTTATGATGGTCTGCATTGCAAATTGTTGGATTTAAGAGCTAACGCCACCAACAATTTAAGCTAGATGTCGGAAATGCATTTTCACAATGTCACAGAGGCAGCCGAAACGGCGTGTGATAGTTCATCTTACTGACGATGGCTGCCGGCTATCACATGACCGTCTAGGAGTGACGAAAGTTTGCAGACTGAAGAATATGCTCGATTTGAACTCTTACTTAAATATACGGAAAGAATTGCTATTCGCAATCTCGAGCAATACCGATTCAAACGAAACTTTTATGATTACATAGAAAGAATTGATCCACTCAATCTCGGTTTCTTACAGTCAAGCATCCGAAAGTTTGATCCTCTGGTTGTTTATGATGGTCTGCATTGCAAATTGTTGGATTTAAGAGCTAACGCCACCAACAATTTAAGCTAGATGTCGGAAATGCATTTTCACAATGTCACAGAGGCAGCCGAAACGGCGTGTGATAGTTCATCTTACTGACGATGGCTGCCGGCTATCACATGACCGTCTAGGAGTGACGAAAGTTTGCAGACTGAAGAATATGCTCGATTTGAACTCTTACTTAAATATACGGAAAGAATTGCTATTCGCAATCTCGAGCAATACCGATTCAAACGAAACTTTTATGATTACATAGAAAGAATTGATCCACTCAATCTCGGTTTCTTACAGTCAAGCATCCGAAAGTTTGATCCTCTGGTTGTTTATGATGGTCTGCATTGCAAATTGTTGGATTTAAGAGCTAACGCCACCAACAATTTAAGCTAGATGTCGGAAATGCATTTTCACAATGTCACAGAGGCAGCCGAAACGGCGTGTGATAGTTCATCTTACTGACGATGGCTGCCGGCTATCACATGACCGTCTAGGAGTGACGAAAGTTTGCAGACTGAAGAATATGCTCGATTTGAACTCTTACTTAAATATACGGAAAGAATTGCTATTCGCAATCTCGAGCAATACCGATTCAAACGAAACTTTTATGATTACATAGAAAGAATTGATCCACTCAATCTCGGTTTCTTACAGTCAAGCATCCGAAAGTTTGATCCTCTGGTTGTTTATGATGGTCTGCATTGCAAATTGTTGGATTTAAGAGCTAACGCCACCAGCAATTTAAGCTAGATGTCGGAAATGCATTTTCACAATGTCACAGAGGCAGCCGAAACGGCGTGTGATAGTTCATCTTACTGACGATGGCTGCCGGCTATCACATGACCGTCTAGGAGTGACGAAAGTTTGCAGACTGAAGAATATGCTCGATTTGAACTCTTACTTAAATATATATATATATATATATATATATATATATATATATATATATATATATATATATATATATATATATAATCTGTTTATATATATCGTATAAATCAAAAACAACAAGCAATACATAACATCAATCTCACAGACTAAAATCTACAAGTTGTTGCTCCAATCTATTGTCGGAATTCTGCATTAACTTCTTTCATTGATCCTTGTATATTGATCGTCAGGCAAGCCAAAATGTGTTCTCCGGTTTGAATGACGCCGCAGTCGCAGTTTGGGGATGTTACAAGACCGGCTTTGAAAAGAAAACCTCTGTATCGACCGTATCCGTAACAGAGCCTGTTTAGCTGTACCCATTGTGAACGGGTCAAATCGTTATCAATCGGAGATAGTGACACATTAGGAACGAACCTGCGTAGTTGGGATGTTGACTTCTCCCATCTTTGTTGCCACCTCCTACATATAAGCTCATCAATTCCATTCGTGTTAATTAGATTGAGCAGAGTTCTGACACGTCTGCTGAACGGATGTCGTGATTTGAGGCGGGGTTTGACAACAGGGATTGGTAGGGTGTTCAGGGATCGGCTTGCTGAGACACAGATTGCGTCCCGCCTTATATCGGCTGGTGGTATACCAGATAACACTGGAAGTAAGTCGATTGGTGTTGGCCTTATTGCTCCACTGATTAATCTCATTGCCTCGTTGAGACTTGCGTCAACTTTCTTGACATGTGTGCTTCCAGACCATACCGGGGCCGCATATTCAGCAGCCGAGTAACATATGGCCAATACATACGTTCGCAGTGTATAGAAGCTTGAACCCCAATTGATTCCGGCCAGACGGCGAATAATATTGCAACGTGACCGCACATTTCCCGAGATAGATTCAATGTGTTGCCTGTAGGAGAGTGTGCGATTAAGGGTGACTCCGAGATACGTTGGATGCTTCACATTGGGCAATCTGGTTCCGTCAAGAGATACAGTCAATGTAGCATCAACTTGGTGATTATTGAGATGAAATAAAGATACTACCGTCTTATCAATGTTAAGTCGAAGATGCCACTTTTTGAAATATCCGGATAATATCCTTATGTCGGCAGAGAGTGTTTTGCTGAGTGGAGCAATTTTGTGGCCAGTTGATAGAATTGCCATGTCATCCGCATATATGTATTTTTTCGCTGATGTCAGTGGTATATCTGAGGTGTATAGGTTGAACAGCAGAGGGGAAAGAACTGATCCCTGCGGTAGGCCGTTATTGAGTCTGCGCGCTCTTGAAAGTTTACCACCCAACTGAACCCGCAATCGACGGTTTGAGAAGATGTCAATGATCAAACGGATCATATGGGGCGAAGGTAGGCACTGTAAAAGTTTGAACGTGAGCCCCTTGATCCAAACCGTATCGTAAGCTGCAGAAAGGTCGATAAACACTGCGCCTGCTTTTTCATTGCGTTCAAATGCACACTCAATGTCTTCGGTCAGTGAAATTATTTGGTCAACTGTGGATCTCCCCTTGCGGAAACCGGCTTGCTCATTTGGAAGACAAATTCTATATATGGTGTAATTCTCCTTAATATAACCCGTTCAAACACCTTGAGGGTTACGCTGAGCAAGCTAATAGGTCTATAACTTCCCGGATTGTTAGCAGGCTTGTTCGGTTTTTTAATTGCGATAACAGTTGAGACACGCCATTGTTTAGGGATGCGTTGTTGCTTCATGCACGATGACATATAAAGTGCAAGCCATATAAGTGCAGATTTCGGTAAGTTTGCCAAAAATTCAGAATGAATTCGATCAGGTCCTGGTGCTCTGTTTAGTTTTAGACTATTCAGAGCTTCTGATATTTCTTCTTGCAATATATCACTCGTAATTTCGGGTGAGATCGGGCATGCTTTCCAGAGTGATTTCGTATCGTGTATGACTTTTTGATCAGCACTTTTGGAGGATTACAAGATTTAGAGAGCAAAGCAAGTCGTTGTGCAATCGAGTTTGCAGATATACCAGATGGTTGTTGGTTTTCGCTTGGAATACCAAGGCGGCCGGTTAATCGATTGAGGGTTGACCATGCTTGTCGACTAGAGTGTTTCATATCAATTCCTTCGACAGTTTGTGTCCACCTTTCTCTCCGCAAGTCGTTGATTAGTTGAACAAGTTCGTCTGCGAGCGCACCTCGTTCGAGATCATTGACTGATTCGACGAGACGGTCATACAGCGCGTCGCACTGCTTGTTCCAACATGGAATTTATCTTGTACGGACGCCACGAGGAATGAATATACTAGCGGCTGAGTAAATTGTATCACAAAACTGCTGGTAAGATGCAGATAAGTTTTTGCTCGTTGGGTTTGGAAGTTTGTTAATCTGGTTATGAACGAGTGAGCTGTAACTTGACCAGTTGGCTCTCCGAAAGTTCCAGCGACGCAGTGGAAGAGATGTAAATGGCTCTATCGCAGCAGAGTAGTGTAAGATAATTGGCCGGTGTTGTGAACGTGGAAATGGTCCTAGTACCGTGCGTTCGGGAGTCACCCAATGTCTATGATTTGAACTATTGCTAGTGAAGCACAGGTCTGGGTTTGTGTACGTGTTCCAAATTACAGAATGGAATGATTTCGGCTGTTTATTGTCGTAATATACGGATAAAATTGAATTAATAGAAACCTTAAATATTTTAATAAATCAAAATTATTTAAGGGTAGGGACATCTATATAAATCCAACATATGAACGTAGTGAGTTGAGTTTTGAAACCATTATTACAAGTCACTGTTCTATAATGGATAAAAAGAGTATAAAGGTTGAATCAGATAATAAAACTACACCTATATTATATTGGAATCCAAAATTACATAAAAATCCAATAAAACCTAGGTTCATATGTTGTGCGTTTAAATGTACATTAAAACCACTTTCTGTTTATATGAATAAAATGCTTAAAGTAATTAAAGCACATTTTAAAAAATATTGCAAGGTAATCGAAATTAATACTGGTATAAAACACTATTTCAGTATTAATTCTACAAAAGAATTTTTAGAACAGACAAAAGGAATAAATTTTCAAAATATAAATACGTACGATTTTAGTACGCTTTATACAAATCTAGATTTAGTAGATATTAAAGAAGCGTTAGAAAAATTAATTAATCTTATATTCGGAAAAGATATACATATATATGTTATAATAACTATAACGCCTATCTAACAAAAATTAAACCATCAAGTAAATATAAATATATGATGTAATTGTTGCTCAATTATAGCTGACTTATTTTTAAGCCTGATAGACTATGAATTTTTTATATTAATTCGATATATTGATGATATATGTGTATTTAATTCTAATAATTTTTATTAAATTAGTGAACAAATTTATCCAGAAAGCCATATTCTTAATAAAACCAATATTAATGATAAAGAGTATATATAGATATAGATAAATAAGGTAAGCATTCAGCCATACTATATAATATTAAATAAAATGCATTATATAATGAGATTAAAGGAATTGCTATTATTTTTCATGGTATTTTAAGCTAAGTTACCATAAAAACATCTACAAACAGAAAGTAGTAAAATATAATTATAATTTTATAATTTATATCTTAAAATGTCATTTTGGTACAGTATATTATACTGTACCAAAATGTTTACTGCCATTCAGACCTATTTCTTGGTCTGATGAAGATATGTAGAATGTTGCCTGGTCTTTATGCCTCCTTATGAGCAAATATATGATTATATCCATAATTTAATAATTATTATATTTTAATGTTTTTATTTATTTGTAATATCTGCTCATGTTAGAGCCGATAGGTGCCAGTCAATTAAGTATAAAACTGGCATCTATTGTCAATTTGCCTATTCGTAGAGCGGCCCATGCAACGTATGTTCGACATTCGTCGAACAACGGCTAAATAATTGGCCGGCTTGCATCATCCATAGTGATAGTCTTTTTACGGACTATCTTAGATCCCTCTGATGACTCCAATGGCGGATTAGACAATGGACGAAAAGGCGGCAGAGAGTCATGGAGGCCTGTTTCCTTACAGTAGTGATGTTGGATCATCAAATGATATCGGGAACGGGAGATAACCGAACATACAAACCAAGACAATGAAAACGACAAGCAACAAATTTACAAAATATAAATAAAATGCTAAGAATACTGGTCAACTCACTACTGACTAGAAGAGTTTTCATTTTCGGGTGCCGTATGATCAGGAAGTTGTACGTAGACAGCGAAAGAGGCATCAACATCCGAAGCGGACTAGCTTTCATGTAGGAACGTGGAATGTCATCTCGCTGACGGGGAAGGAACCAGTATTAGTTGAATAGGTGGTTCGTTTCGGTATTGAAATAGTCGGAGTGACTTCTCTTCACTATTCTGGAACTGGAATTAAACTATTGGATCAAGGCTGGACCTTGAAGTATTCGGGAGTTACCTACGGAAAACGACGACATGCTAGTGTAGGAATACTTACAAGTCTCCAGTTGTCATTCGTGGTAGAGAGGTTTAACCCAGAGAACGAAAGGCTGGCGTCTCTGAGACTTTAAGTCAAAGAGGGAAAGGGGGTAACTATTGTGTGTGCGTATGCTCCCAACATTATCTCGGAATACGCAGCCTTCGTAGAAGATCTTCAGACTCTGCTTAGAAATAATCATATTGGAGATTCTATTTATTGGGTGACTTTAATACTCATGTTGGTAACGACAGTAACACTTGGAAGGGAGTGTTAAGGAGGAACGGACTCTGATCTAAATGCGAGTAATGTTAATTATTGTACTTTTGTACTCGTAACAATTTGTGCATAACCAACACCATGTTTAAACATAAGGAAATCCATAGCTGCACATGCCATAAGTATTCTCTCAGTCAAAGATCCATGATCGATTTTGTAATCATTTCATGTGATCTGCGACGTTATGTTCTGGACACTCATGTTAAGTGAGGGGCTGAGTTGTCAACCGATCACTACCTTGTAGTTCGTAAACTTCGATGACAGGATCGGATGCTAGACAAGCTGGCAAATCCAAACGTTGTGTGAGGGTGTGGTGGGAGCCCCTAGCAGATGTTTCTGACAAAGAACGTTTTTTGGCTACATCCGGGAGGACTTCTCTCGGTTGCCATAAGAAGTAAAGAACATTGATCAGGAATGAAGATATTCAGACCCTCGCTTGCCAAAACAATTGTGAAAAGTTGCGGCACGAAGGCATTAGATGCTGGTTGCGGAGGAAATACTCGACCTGCTTGGTGGACACTAACAGTTAGAGATTTTGTCCAACAGAAGCAGCTGGCTTATAAGGCAACTTTGTCAGTTAAATCAGTGGAAGCTGTAGGCAAATACCGAAGGGCAAAGAGATCTTCAGCTCGAGCAGTTACCAAAGCGAAGAAGGCGGCTTGGGAGAAGTTTAAAAAGCACTTAGAACATGATTATATGTCAGCTTCGAAGATGTTCTGGATAACGATTAAGAACCTTCGTTTGGAAAGCAGAAAATTCCTAAAACTCTATGTAAAGAGAGGATCTATGCTGACTAAAATTGAAGAAATTCTTGATCGTTGGAATGAGCATTTTAGGAGTCTCCTTAATCCGAAGAGGCCATTGCTGTTGTTAAAAAACTTTGCAATGGCAAGTCTTCTGAAGTAGACGAAATTCGACCTGAAGCTTTAAAGGCTCTCGACGTTGTTGGCATAAAGTGGCTAACACCGATCTTCAATGTTGCATTGAAGTCGGGCAAGGTCCTAGTGAGTTGCGAACTGGAGTGGTGGTACCCATATTTAAGAAAGTCGACCGACGAGTGTGTTCCAATTATCGGGGTATAACTCCTCTTAGCCAAACTAGTAAGCTATTTGCTAGGATTCTTGAGTTAATGATACGGCCTATAGTTGAGGGACAGTTGCAAGTGGAACAATGCACTTTCGTCCAGGTCATGGAAATACGGATCAGCTCTTTACTCTATCAACTATTCTTGAACGGTCTTGGGAGTTCGCTCAAACGGTCTACATGCGTTTTATAGATTTGGAAATCGCGTTCGACCGAGTTCCGCGAGAGTGATTGTGGGAGGTACTAAGGGAATATGGAGTACCACACTATCTTCAGGTAGCTGTGGCTTCTCTGTTTTAGCAAAGTATGAGTTGTGTTTGTGCTCTAGGTAAGAAGTCTGAATCATTTCCAGTAGGCGTTGGGCTTCGTCAGGGTTGTCCTTTGTCTCCACTTTTGTTCCTTGTTTACATGAAAAAAATTTCGAGACAGGCTGCTCTGACGGATTTCGGTCTTCAGTTCGGTTCCAACAGGGTAGCATCTCTGCTTTTTGCAGATGACGTTGTTTTGTTGGCATCTTGTCCTGAGGATTTACAATGCCTACTAGATCGATTCACGATGGAATGCCAAGCGGCAGGGATGTTGATTAGTACTTCCAAGACTGTCTCTATGCGTTCGTCTCGGATTCAGGTTGCAATGTCAATCCGGGTTGGACAAAAGTTCTTTCTGATGTGGAGGATTTTAAGTATCTTGGGTTATTGTTCTCGAGGAACGACGAACATCAAGGACCTTGAGAAGCGTATTTATGCGGCTAACTAGCAATGCGTTCTTTGTACAGGTCTGTCGTGGTTTAGCGGGAGTTGAGTATTAGTGCGAAACTTTAGGTTTACCACGCAATCTTCGTTCCCGTCTTAACCTATGGTCATGAGCTTTGGGTTATGACCGAAATGATAATATCTCGGATACAGGCGACCGAAATGAGGTTCCTTCGCGGTATGCCCGGTCTTAGCCTTAGAGATAAGATTAGGAATTCGGTCATCTGGGATAGACTCAGAGTAAAGTTTCTGCTTCTTTAGATCAAAGAAAATCAGCTGAGGTGGCTGGGACACGTCTGTGGATTCTAGAGATCGCCTTCCATGGAGTGTTTTCTAGGGCGGACTCTCTGGAAAGGGCCTCGATACCGGTGGAGAGATCAAATCTCGAAACTGGCCGAAGACTGCCTTGTGGTATCTGAAAGATAACTGTGGTAAGTCGCCCAGGATCGCGACGTTTTTATTAGTTTTGGTCATGCACTGCCTCTACGACCCGACATCTGGACCAGTGGTTGACAAAACAAATTATATTATTTGATTTTTCTTGTCAAGAAATTGTTCTAGTTGTTGATTATGCTGCCCAGGCCGAAAGGCACATTTTCAAAATGAAATAATTATTTAATAATTTTACTCATTAAAAAATTGCCGTAATATTTTTAAGAAACTAAATAATATTTTAAGAAACTAAATAAACGTAATATTTTTTGAAGAAATCAAAATAGAAATAAATTATTAAATTTAATAATATTTGATGTTAATTTTAAATTACTTGATTTAATATAATGACATTCAAATCTAATTAAATCTATCGAATTAATAATTGTAAATTAAATAGTGAACTTTTATTAAATCAAATGTGGTCTATTTAATAAAATAGTTATTTAATAGTTATCTATTCTACTATTGCACTTTGTTTAATTTAAACGAGTTTTCACTCATTTAAAGATCTTCACTCAGATCTTATAATCACTTTATCAAATTCATTTTCTCAAATATTGTAATCTATTATAGAAAAGCAAGCTTGGCTAGCTTTGCAGATGTCAATAATTTGGTGACTTTTGCGGATTACGATCCGGTAACGAATCGGCTTCTTATCGTTGCGAAAGACAAGACAATTACGGTTTGTCATATACTAATAATTACTTCTTACACATTGTAATAAAATAAGTCATTAAAGTTTAAGACATTTCACGTATAATTGTGTTTATAAATAATGATTCGCATTTTTTTAAATAATCTTCTCGATGTTAATTTTTAAAAATCCCAAGATTTTTTAAGGTTAACAGATTTTTATTGTTTTATCAATAGTTATCTAATCTTTTATATCTAGCATTTTATTTTTAAAGATAATAAAACAATAATATAAAATATTATTAATATAATATTAATATATAATATTATTAATATTATTAATATAATAATATAAAAATATTCAAAAACGATTATCAAATTTATTGTTTAAACGATAAAAAATATGGATAAATTTATAAATTTATTATATGTACTATTATATAAATTTATATATAATTGTTAAATGTATGTTTCTTGTATATTTTTATAATACTTTTAAATATTTTAAATACTTTTTGAACAATGAAGTTTACAAATTAGGCTTTGATATTTATTTTATCACTTATTCGTCATAGTAATAAATAAAGATAATATGAGCATTTTAATTTTACAAAAAAAAATATAGGAATAATATTAAAACAAATTTGAATAAACTTGGCTATTTATTCATTGGACAATATAATCAGAACCGTTGATGTGAACTGTGTTTTTCATTTGCCTCATAAAAGGCAAATATAAGTTTTTAAATATATACCTCGCACAACGAGGTCTATATTCAGTCTAATCTAAATATATCTAATCTTTTTTATCTAATATTTATCTAATCTTTCATATCTAATTTTTTATTAAATTTAATTAAAAATATGCAAAAAACGATTATTAATTAGATTTATAGCTTAATATTAAGTTATTTTATTTATTATTTTATTTTACGTATTTTTATTGACAGGTAAAACCTTCATTAACCTTTTACGTTTTGTTTAGAAGAAAATTATATATTCAAATTTAGCGAGCAGAACATAAATATTATAAAATAAGTTAAAATATTTATAACCAATAAATTTAAATGAATACAAAATAATTTTAGGATTTATTAAATATTGAATTGTATAGGAAATACATATTTAGGTAATTAATACCAAAATACAAAAACGTATCATGATTCCATTTCTTGCAATAGGATTCCATTCCTATTTTAAAATACCAAAATACAAAAACGTATCATGATTCCATTTCTTGCAATAGGATTCCATTCCTATTTTAAAATACCAAAATACAAAAACGTATCTTGATTTCCATTTCTTGCATGATTCCTATTTTAAATTATAATCTAAATATTTGTGGTTAAATTAAAGGGTATTTGAGATAGGCAACATATTATTTCGTTTATTTAATAAGAACATATTAGTAATGTTTATTCTAATAAACATAACTTTTTTAAAATGAAAACATATTTATAATATTTAATAATAAAAATAATTTAAATAATTTCAACAATACGATTTGAAAATGAATCAGTACATAAATTCCTTTTCATATAAATATTCATAAATGACATTCTTGTGAAATTTAAATACTTCAACGACTTCAATTCAACAGCTTATTGTTGATCAATAACAATACTTGGAACAATTGAGTATTTTGCAGGGAAGGGTAAATGTCATAATAAGGGCGTCATAGGCCTATCTTTGCGTTCAGCAGGAGAAGTTCTCTTACCGACGTGCAAAAATATATTGCTCACAAAATACAATATATTAATTATGATATATTATAAATCATATTTGATATTTGATACAAAATCAAGTAATATTCAAATATTTAATAATAAATTGTAACTATAATTAAAATTTTTTATAATTTTAAAATTTAAGTATCATTTATTGGTTCTCATTTTTTTAAATGAGAACATCAAACTGACCAAAAAAATTAAATTGACAATATTTAAACTATCAAACCCCATTTGCCAATCTAAAGTTCAATTTTAATTGAACTTTAGCAAAGTTCAATTAACGTGACACTTTTTAAACATTAAATAAGTGTCCAATAAAAAATTTTCTTATCTGTAAAATGATTAAAATATTGATCTTAATATTATAAAATTTTAATATTAGAATATAAAACCGTTTTGTTGTACAACAAATATATGAACTTATTTCAAGATAAATAAAAATTTATATTTTAAATGATACAAGTAATTAGTAATAACAAATTAAATGCAGTTAATTCAAATATTTCTAAATGCTTTTAATTAAGTAAAACACATCTTTTAAGATGTTTATATAAATATCATTTTTATCTAAATGTTTTATACTTTTTTAATTTATAATAAATACTCAAATTGAGCCAACAATGTGATATTATTATATCGCGGTATTATTTTATCCCCTCCATAACAAATAAATTTATTAAGTTAAAATTTGAAGATTGCGATTATTTGCGTATTGTTGAATTTATGAAAATATGCATTTTGTCACATTTATGTTGCACTCTGTTGAATGTAACTCGTTGTTTGTAATGTTTATAAAACAATTTAGCAAATTCATTCACTAAATCTTTACAAAAACGAAGCCGAACTTTTTTGTTTTTATTCCCTGCTTACAAAATTTCGATTTAATCAAGTAAATTATTACACAACTAAGTTCTCTTTTTTATAATCTTAGGTTTGGGAAACGCAGTTTAATAAGAATACTGAATAATTTGATGGGTGATATTTTTCAGACACTTTTTTTGCAATAATCTTTTCTTTTTGATATTTTTATGTTTCTTCCGTATTCAATTAATTTTTATTGAATTGCTAAAATCTGTAGATAGAATTTTATGCGTAAAAAGGTTGTCAAGGCAATATATCCGTATGAGGCAGTTAACAACGATGAGGTTTTGAAGCTTTTAGCAATCATCTAAGCTATTAGATGTTATTTTTTCTCGTAAGATTTCTCTAGTGCTAGATGATAAGATCATTATTACACAGGAACCTGATGGCGGGTGGTGGGAGGGAACAAATTCATCTGGAATAACTGGGTGGTTTCCGGCAAATTACGTCGAACAAGCATCCAACGGAGGTAATTTAATATAATCATATTATAATTTTAAATTGCCCTTTCGTGGATTAAAGCTTTCGCAATTTCAATAATTTATTTAGATAAGATTTTTGTAAATTCACTTTGTAATGTAACAAAAATTATTTGTTAGCTGTTTATAGTAATAATATAGTAATAATATAAAATAAATAATCTACAAATAATAATCTTAAATCAAAAATATATTTTCTATATTTTGTATTTTATCAATTTACTCTGTATATCGTAAATTAACTAAAAATATAAAAAGAAAATACAAATATAAAAATATAAAAATATAATATCTGTCTAAGCAAGTCATTAAATCATTATTATACAAAGTGACTAATAATTTGATAGTGGCTAATATCAAATAGCGACAAATAATAATTTAAATTAAATAATTTTATATTAAATAACTTAATAGTGACTTATAATAAACAGCTAACAAATATTTTTAGTTGTTTTTTATTATGATTTTATATTTCTAGTTAATTTACGATATACAAAGTAAATTGATAATTTCCTAGATAATAGAAAATATATTTTTGGTTATTATTATAATTATATAATTTATTATTTTTATTGATTATTTATAGATTATTTTTTATTTCTATATTGTCATTCATAGTTTACAATTGTTTATTATATAATTTATTATTTTTTGATTATATATATTATTTAATTTGAATGTATCTGTGAGCTAAAATTCTTCTGGTTGTGGTACAATATTATCCTCACAAGTATTGTTCCTACTCTTGATACAGCAGGACACTACTAATCAGTCTGGGTGGGTCTCATCAGCTGCTGACCCAGATCTACATTTCACGTATCGACCCTTATTATCTGATCACTTCGTACACTGGTGCTGATCGTCTTTGAACTCAAGACGTCTGTATCTTGATTCAATGCTACATCTACTTGGCTGGCTGCTCCGGTGGTGTAGATATACATTGTTGTATATTACTTTCAGCAGTGGATCGTATTCTAACAATCTAGGAAAACTATTATTTATTATTTCTTTATTGTCATTCATAGTTTACCATTGTTTATTATATAAGTTATAATGTTTATTGATTATTTATAGATTATTTATTTTTTCTATTTTGTCATTCATAGTTTACCATTGTTTACTATATAATTTATTATTTTTATTTATTATTAATATATTATTTATTATTTCTATATTATTATTTCTAATTTATTAAATGGTCTGTTATTTTTATTATAAAAATAAACTCGTAATAATTAAACTCGTAATAATGATTTCGAAATACGTAACCTATCTGAAATGACTTAATCAAAAATTCCAATATTCTTATAATAATTCCATTATTCTTATAATGTTTATTGATTATTCATAGATAATTTATACTTTCTATATTATCATTCATAGTTTACCATTGTTTGTTAGATAACTTATAATGTTTTTTGATTATTAATATATTATTTGTTGTTTCTATATTTTCATTCATAGTTTACCATTGTTTATTATATAATTTGTTATTTTTTTGAATTTTAATATATTATTTATTATTTCTTTATTGTCATTCATAGTTTACCATTGTTTGTTATATAACGTATAATTTTTATTGATTATTTATAGATTTTTTTTCTATTTTGTCATTCATAGTTTACCATTGTTTGTTATATAACTTATAATGTTTATTGATTATTTATAGATTATTTATTCTTTCTATATTATCATTCATAGGTTACAATTGTTTATTATATAATTTGATATTTTTATTGATAATTAATATATTTTTTATTATTTCTTTATTGTCATATATAGTTTAATATTGTTTTTTTTTATAATTTTTTATTTTTATTGATTTTTTATAGATTATTTATTCTTTCTATATTGTCATTCATAGTTTACCATTATTTATTATATAATTTATTATTTTTTGATTATTAATATATTATTTGTTGTTTCTATATTGTCATTCATAGTTTACCATTGTTTGTTATATAACTTATAATGTTTATTGATTATTTATAGATTTTTTTTCTATTTTGTCATTCATAGTTTACCATTGTTTATTATATAACTTAAAATGTTTATTGATTATTTATATATTATTTATTATTTCTATATTGTCATTCATAGTTTACCATTGTTTATTATATAAGTTATAATGTTTATTGATTATTTATAGATTATTTATTTTTTCTATTTTGTCATTCATAGTTTACCATTGTTTACTATATAATTTATTATTTTTATTTATTATTAATATATTATTTATTATTTCTATATTATTATTTCTTATTTATTAAATGGTCTGTTATTTTTATTATAAAAATAAACTCGTAATAATTTAACTCGTAATAATGATTTCGAAATACGTAACCTATCTGAAATGACTTAATCAAAAATTCCAATTTTCAAACAATAATTATTTATTATTTTTCGAAAGCTACTATAAAAGTTACTTGTGTTAAACAATAATGTCAATAATGTAAGATTACAAAACATCAAATGGTAAATCCATCGTTGACATTATATTACTATACAATTCTAATAATTATTGTAAATTTTAATAATTACAATTAATCTTTATTAATAATTACGATTAAGTAATAATTAATATTTCATAATAATTAAGTCATTATTACGATTAATTAATTATTAATTTTTTTAACAGAAATATGTTGTGAGTGATTAGTGTTCTTGTTTGTTTGGTTAGCGTATGCGAACCGCACGACATGGTAATAATTTAAATTTTAAATTCAACTTCTCATAAGTTGTATTTAAAAAGAATAATGTTTTGTTCTTTAATCTGATGTATACTCAATTTGACAGCCACATTTAATTTTTAAAAGTGTAGTAAATCTAGATATTTGCTATGCGCATTGAACCTTTGTAGAATATTGATTTTTAATAACCGTTTAAAAAACTGTAGGTTTTTCACTAAACAGCTTAAACGTCGCTTATGCAGCTTATAAGCTGTTTCATTATTTTTTACGTCATTTGATCTCGTTAAATGCTTGCCAAGTTAAAGAGCAATTGTGTCGTCTTTCTATTGCCTTTATTCAACTCGACAACAAAACAAATAATATTTTGTTGATTTTGGAGTACAATTACAAAGTAAGGCGTTTTATGAGGTGCTTATGACGCTGCCGGATGCTTAATAGATTATGATAATAGATAAATGCAGCTGAAGAGCTAAAATAATGATGCGTTTTCTTTAAACGTTAAATTAGAGTTTATATTATTAACATTAAATTCTATAAATCGTTTTTAGTTATGAATTTGTTAAAAATATTAATTAATCTTTAGTCTTAAACTTTAAAATAAAATGCATGTGTGGAAAACATGTGTAGAAGTTTATCCCCCACTCAAAGTTTGTTAAATATGTAATTTCAGATGCTAAGCATTATTGTTTGGTGTATAAAAATACATGTCTTGTGTCATCTTGAGCAAATGCAACACCAAATCTACTTCATGACTTACTAATTGAACGACTAGATTCTTATAATGCTTTATAAAGTATAAAAATTCACTAATTTTATAAGTAATGACACTAATTTGTATAAACAACTACGAGATATATTGGCTATCACGAGCTTGTTTTATTTTTATTACGTTTATATAATATATAAATAATAATAGAATATTAATAATAAAATTATGATAGTAGAATGTATAAATAATAATTAAATTTGAAGAAAGATGGGAAAAACCATCACAAAATTTATTTAACCGAATATTTCGATGCCTAGCTGGCATCATCTTTAGCAATTGTAAGAATTTATAATAACCAAGAATTTTTTTAACGTTTTCTTATAAATTCTTACAATTGCTAAAGATGATGCCAGCTAGGCATCGAAATATTCGGTTAAATAAATTTTGTGACGGTTTTTGCCAGCTTTTTTCAAATTTAAATGTTATCACACCGTCGCATTGCTAATTTAAATTCAATTTATATAAATAATAATTCTTAATTTTTATAACGTTTGCAAAGCCTAACTTTGACTTTATTTGTTTAATTGTTTCACTAAATGTACAAACGGATTATGTAAATTGGTGTTCCAATGGTGTTCTAATGGGTGATAATAGTAGCCCAATTATAGCTGACTTGTTTTTAAGCTTTATAGAATATGAATTTGTTCATAACTGTGTAAAAACTAAATCTAAACAATATAAATATATGAAATATATGTTTCGATACATTGATGATATATGTGCATTTAATTCTAATAATTTTTATTCAATTAGTAAACAAATTTATCCAGAAAGCCTTATTCTTAACAAAACCAATATTAATGATAAAGAAGGTGTATATCTAGATATGAACATTAAATTAACATTAACTAAAACTACTATTAATTTATATCGTAAAGATGACATATTTAAATTTACAAGAAACATATTTTTGCATGAGCATTCATGCATACCATATAATATAAAATATAATACATTAAATAATGAAATTTTAAGAATTGCAACAATATGTAATGATATTGGCTTTCTTCAAAATCATTTAAATAATTTAATAGATACATATTTTAAACTAGGTTACTATAAAAATAACATCAAGCAGAAAATAGTAAAATATATAAATCAACACAATAATACACTTGATATGAAAGATGACTAGTATAAAAAAGGCAAGTTATAAAATTGAAGTTTGGACATTCTTTTACAGATTCAATTTATTATCCATAAATAAAACCTTTAATTCTGTGAAATTCTAAAAGCAGCAGAAAAGTTAAATGATCCTTTAGAAAAGAAAGTAAGCCGAGACGTGAAATGTATATATTGGATCTTCAGCTGATTAGATTCACCAACACTAAAATGTAGCGTAATGTTGTTGACTTATAATAGGTTAGAAGAAAGTAAGTATTAATTAGATAATTTTACTGGAACGAAGAATAAAATATTTTCCTTTATTTAAAAAATACAATATTTCGTTAGATCCTGCTATCATCATAGGGATAAAATTAATTTATTTCTAACGAAATATTGTATTTTTTAAATAAAGGAAAATATTTTATTCTTCGTTCCTGTAAAACTATCTAATTGAAAATTGAATAAGCTAATGGGTTTAGTGTCTACAATCAATATTTTTTGAATCTTTATGTTGTAATCATAATAAATAAAATCTTTATTTTAATTTAATAATTAATTAAAATAAATTTTTCTAACTGAATAGAAATTGAGGAACTACTTAAACACTAGCCAAAACACTACTTTGTTTGGCAAGGGAACTAAATAGATATCCTCTACATATCTATGACAATAGCAAATCTAGGAACCCGAGCTAAACAAATGAATATTAAATTACATTAAATTAAAAATTTAAATGAATTTAAATAAATTTTAATGAATGTTAATTAAATTTTAATGAGTGTAGAGTAGTGCTGTAAATTTTAATAATTATTATAAATATTAATTATTTAAAATTTAATTAATTATTTAATAATTATTTTTCCTAATTATCTAATAAATATTTTTAAATGATTCTTTTTAATTAATTTAAAGATGCAACTTGCGATTTGTGGTTTTTTAAAATTGAAATTGTGCAATATTTTATTTATTCCTATAAAAATAGGAATAAATAAAATATTGCAAATAAATAATAAATAATAAATTTTATTCCTCTAAAAATATTGTACTTTTTGATTAAATTACGAATTTAAATTAGAAATTCAAACTAATTTCTTCAAATGAGTTTGAATTCTTAGAATAAAGTCAAAAAGAAGTCAAACTCATTTAGTCAAATGAGTTTGACTTCATAGTTGTAGCCTATGATGTAGCTTTTGCTTATTTTATTATTACAAACTATTCAAACGATTTTCGTAGTTACTTTTATCTTTTGAACTTGAAATAATGGATATTAAATATCCATTATCTCGCATCGGCATGTTCTCGCAAAGATGTGTTCGCGCTGCATCCGCGCTCCACGTTCTGCAATCCATCGTCCTTGCGGAATTTATCGTCCACATTGATCTGATTGAATAAATTAATTAAAGGACCTTTTGAAGGAACATGTAAATTTAAAATTTACATCGTTTACAAATTATGAATTTGAGTAAAACAAAACAAATACCTAAAATAATGGATATTAAATATTAATAATTTAATAATATTTATTTTTAATAATTTAAAATCTATGATGCTATTAATAAATTTTATTTATTATTTAATGCAAATATACTAAGGTAATTATAATTTCAAATAATTTCCACAAAATGGTTTAGGTGCATTTTAACAATATTTCTCTATGTTGGATTTTAGTTTATAAATTTATTTCAATTGATACCCATTTTATCTTTACATTTCACATTTTTAGCACTTTTTCTCATTATTGCTTTCTCGAATAAGTTTAATTATTCATATAATTTTGTACTTTTTAATGTTTAATAAAACTTCTTAAAAGTTACGCTAGAAAATGCTGCAGATGCCTTTTGCTAATAAAAAATAAAAGTGCTTTCAGATAAGTTACTAAAATGATAACATCATGTTCGTGGCTATATTTTTCGAATATGAATTTTGCGCTAGTGTTTCTATTGAATATTACAAGTGTTTATCTAAGTTGTTTTATCATCTCAATTGCATTTATTTTAAAAAGAGAGAGAGTTGACCTGCTTTTTAACAGTTTCTATTTTTAACTAAAAAGGCAATACAATCTAATATTCTAATATTCGATTGTAAATTCGGCACAATCCATAATCCACTTTATATCCAAAGTATTATTAGCCTTGTTCATTGTCCCTGCCTAGCGAGTACTGTCTTTTACATTGTTTTAAAGTTTTATTTTTACGAAACTAAAATACAATAAAAGAAATCTACAAAGCATTACGCAACTATTGCAAAGCTTCCATTTCATATAAAAGATTTGATTGCCAAATATTATCAATCCATTTTTAACAATCTACAAGAAAGAATGGAACGTTGCATTCTTATATTACATTCAGAATATACCTGCGTATTCTTTCTTGAAATATTTATTCTGTATCAATGCTGAATTAATTGAGAAATAGTAAATTGATTAATTGTGATAGCTATCAAATATCGTCATGATTTGCATGTTTTTTATAGATATGGCTTTCTTAACCACAACTGACTTTGCCTTATCCTTTATTAGGTTTATGCTCTGTTAGATATAAAGTTTGTAAATTCGTTATTCTTCAATTGTGAACAATTGTGATCAATATGCTGCGATAACGACGTGTACTTAAACATTTCCTTTTTTCAGTTGCACAGAAAGCATTTACGACGATGTTTTCACGTAAACACATTTTAACACATTAACTCTGAGATAAAATCGAGTTACAAAGTTGGCACTATTTCAGATTAAACAACACTAATATATTAAAGTCGGATTTTTGTAAAACTTTTATCAATAACAAGATTTGAAAATACGAAATCACGGCAGCGTCGTTGTACAAACATGCGATGCTGTTTAGACAGCTGTCCGTTGCTTTGCCGTAAAGGTACAACGGATTATTGTGGAACTCTAAAAATTTTAAAATTTAAGATTATAACTGAATCATTCTTGTTTAGACGTTTCTGTATCAGTTTGTGATTCATATCCCCTGCACCAATCGCAGATATTAGAAAATAGAACTGTGGTAAGAATATTTTATTTTATTTTTTTTGAATTGTTTACTTCTATGCACCAGAAGTAAACAATAATACCAAACCTCAAGATTATCTGATAGTGATAATATTCAATATTACCATATATTCAATGTGCAATTGAATATATTCCATGTTAATATATTTAAATTAACATATTATATAGATTTTATTAATTTATTTTATTAACATATAATAAATAATATTATTATATTATTTAAATTATTATGATTAATATTATAATGTTATCAAAGTTATATATTTAATTTATATTAATATCAAGATTTATTTAAATTTAATATTTTATATTTAAATTGATGTGATTCATATTTATAATAATTTAATATAATTAAATATTCATTGTTTCATTTAAGACTTGATCATCTCAGTGTATTATGCCTCAGTATATATCATTATAAATAATTTTATATAACTAAAATTATAGAAAAATTATATATAAATAAGTCTATAAGTTAGAACATTATCACATTTATTTACAATTAACTATTTAATTAATCAATGTTTAAGAGGGAATATTGTTAATATTTAATTAAATATAAAATTATCTATATTTTTAATATTTTAATTATATTTTACTTATTTAAAGATTTCAGTATCCAGATCGTTAAGCTCGTTAAGTAATTAATTAACTAAGTAATTGTTAATGCAAATTTCACATGTATGTATTAAATAATTATATTTTATGATTTTGTATATTCAAAACAGACATATTCCAACAGACACATTAAGTAGTCATCATTATTCAGTTATTCAGCTTATTTCACACAAAAGTGAATGTAAGAAATTGCTCGAATATTGACATATCGAAATATATGAATCAAATTTAGTAATAAAATATTTAAGTTTAAAAAAAACTTAAATGTTTTGTTTTAAATTGTTTAAAATTTATTAATGAAAAATATAAATCATATTATTATATAGTTTTAAATTGATGGCTTCTTTATTTAAACTCATAAAGAATGTTATATCCTTATTATAATTTCCAGTCAACAAATTTTGTAATGTCTAACTTTAATTGCTATATGTCGATTATATCAGGATTTAATTTACAATCGCTTATTTCTGTTAATCTGTAAATGCTTTACCTTAAAAAATAACTGAATTTGATTAGAATATAAATTTATGAAAAGCCAAAAGAGGTAGGGTAGTTTGGGACATGTAAAAGAAGGGAATTACGGGAACGCAGAGCAAAAACACTGAAATAGTGTTTTATACCAGTATTAATTTCGATTAACTTACAATATTTCTTGAAGTGTGCCTTAATTACTTTAAGTATTTAATTCATATAAACAGAAAGTGGTTTTAATGTACATTTAAACGCACTACATATGAACCTAGGTTTCATTGGATTTTTATGTAATTTTGGATTTTGATATAATATAGGTATAGTTTTATTATCTGATTCAACCTTTATACCCTTCTTATTCATTATAGAACAATGAATTGTAATAATTGTTTCTAAATTTAAATCAATTCATGTGTTGTGTTTATATTTAAATCATTATAACTAACTTCTTTCATCATTATATCATAATAAAGCTTTTTGCATATGAAGACAAAGTTATTACTAGCTTTATCAATAGTTGAATTTAAAAATAACTAAAAATGAAGAAGGAGATTTTATTAGTAAATTCCATACACCCTATGTAAGGGTGTATGGAATTAGATATCATAAGGGAAGTATTCTGTAGCTGGTTTTCAATGCGAAAGTCACCTCGTGTGACCTAGCAACTATTCATTACATATATAAGCATCCATTAAAGGATCACCAGTCCCGATTTCAATCGATCTTCATGATCCCATACGAAACAATCTATAATAAGCATGCCAGAGAGCATCTCGGACAATACAGTTTCTGGATATCATGATGGAGGTTTTATATACTGTGTGAAATCTGGTAATCCTGGATTCGTAGCCTAGCAGTCAAGAGCGCAAGCCAAGTACGGAGAGCGACAGCTCGAATCTCGGATGTGTCAAGTTTCAAAAGGTGAAGAGTTGGTAGTCAGCCTTCTGACGAGCCCGGGGCTACCAACATGTGGCAAAAAGCGGGCGAAACGAAAACGGTTGTGGCAATGGCGCCGTTAGTAGTCAGGGTGTATGGAATTGAATATCATGAAGGAAGGATTCTGTAGCTGGTTTTCAATATATATATATATATATATATATATACATATATATAACCAAAAACTCGTAATATCATAAATATTTTTCTAATATTATAAAATATTTTTCTAATTATATATAAATAAGTCTATAAGTTAGAACATTATCACATTTATTTACAATTAACTATTTAATTAATCAATGTTTAAGAGGGAATATTGTTAATATTTAATTAAATATAAAATTATCTATATTTTTAATATTTTAATTATATTTTACTTATTTAAAGATTTCAGTAATCAGATCGTTAAGTTCGTTAAGTAATTAACTAAGTAATTGTTAATGCAAATTAATGCAAAAAATGTTCTGCCATTTTTTGTCCATCGGATCATTTTTAAATATAATTAAATATTTTTCCTATAAAAGGAATTGAGCTGTAACTATGTAAATTAAATTTTAATTAAGATTTATTAGTTCGTAGTCTTCGTTCCCGTTAATATCAACTGAATAATAGCCTCGTTCCATTTAGTCCTAATTATTGTTTGCATAATCTAAACGATATATATTTTATCATTTAAAAATCTTTTAATAGAACGCATTATATTATAATGTTCAATTTAGGCCTTAAACTCACTGGAAACATATCTTAGCGATCATATATGTGAGCTAGATAACTCCATCAACGTGTTCATCAAGCCAGTTCTAAATTATAATTTGTAAGTTTATGTTTTTAGCATAAGTTTGCATTATAAAATTATTTTATTCTCAATAAGTTAAAAAATGATAACAACTGAGAATTATGTAAATTCAGGAACATATCTACCACTGAAAGGATATAAACTTTCGTACAAGTTATTAATTTTAATGATCTCAAAGTGAATGAGGTTAAAATGCAAATTGAATTCAAAGATTTTTGAGTTTAAAATTCAAGTTGCTAGTCTTAATTATAATTGAGTGATATTTTAAATAATTTAAATAATTGTTTAATTTGAATTTTTATGTAATTTGTGTAATATTTATAATCCACGTCTTAATAATTAATTTTTAAATAATTTAGCAATAATTCTTAAATAAGTTTTATAATGTAAATTATAAAAATGATTTATTAAAAATTCAGCAAATCTAATTATATTTATTTTTAAATTAATATAATTGTGCAGTCATTGTTATAATTGAAATTTTAGATGACACTGCACTTGTATATAGTCTTAGATTTTATCTCCTATTGCATATTTTATCTTCTTCTATTTAGCTTCTATTGCGTATCTGAAAATAATTGATTTTAGCGAAACAGCATGAAAATTAATGATTAAATTATTGATACTAGCATAACCAGTTTGTTGTCATTTGGATAATTATTAACTTTTAAGATATGCTATTTTACTAATATAAAACGTTTGCTTCGTTTATCTTAAATTAATTACGATCAATAATTCTCAAAATATCTTACTGTGGTCAAAATAATCTTTTGACCTGCTACATATGCTCACCTATCTGAATAAGACTACAAACCACTGCTCTCGTAAATAGTCTCAGATTTTATCTATCTCACTAAATGCAAGTCCGTATTCATCAAGTTTCCTCCCAAATTAATATTTACTACTTAATTTTAAGTTGATATACATATGCAGTTATTGTTACTATTGAAATTTTGATGACTATTTTTATTCTGCATCCTACTTTAGTCATATCTATAAGCCAATAACAGTACGCTACATTTCAGTATTGGTGGACCAATCAGCTATTGATTCAATACCTGCGTTTCACGTTTCGATCCTTTTAATGCTGGCTGACGATAACTCAATTCATCTGCTTTATTGGCATTTAGATTTAATGAAGAAAAATGGATCAATAAAAAGAAGAAATTGTTTTTGATATTTCGCTAACCTCTGTTAGTAGCTTCAGAATATTACAATGTAATTTTCTGAAGATGCTAACAGAGGTTAGCGAAATATCAAATAAAATTTTGATCCAGCATTAATAATTCTTTATCAATAATATATCATTATCAACTATTTAAAGCTTATCATAGATAAGCTTAGATATAAGCTTATCTATGATATAAGCTTTATCTTAGATACAGTTTATCTTGTAAATTAAAAAATTCTATAAAGAACGATCAAATAAAAATTTAAAATATTCAGCATTTGTAATTAATTATTGGAGCTGGATCAAAGGAAAGAAGAAATTATTTTTGATATTTCGATAACTAGCATCTTCAGAAATGATGCTAATTACTGTTAGCATCTTCTTTCTGAAGATGCTAACAGATGATAGCGAAATATCAATAAAACAATTTCCTCTTTTATTTGATCCAGCTCCAATGATTCTTTATTAATAATGGATCAGTATCAACTATTTAAAATATGTGTATTGATACAGCTTATCTTGTAAATTAGAAAATTCTCCGGGGAAAATTAGGCTTACATTTGTATAAACTATAAATAAATAGTTAGAATAAACTATAAATTTTATTCAAATTTTATTAATTAGCTAATATTTAATTTTATCTGATATTGTAATTATGTTGAAATCTTTATTTGTTTTCCATATTTTAATTACATGAAACATTTAGCTTAGTAAATGAGTTATACTGATAGTGTTATACAAAAATAAGGATATTATTCAGAAAACCTTACATCTCTTAGTAGTACAAGATATATCGTAGTAGTACATATATTTCTCCAATACACGTGAACCTACTATTTTTCTAATTATTATTAATTATTATTTCAAGATTTAATTGTTTCTAATATTTCTCCTACCATTTATCTACTCGTTACTAATCCCAGTTGCTATTTAGTATCTAGGAACGTATTCTATACTTTTGCTAAATATTAAATCAGGACATTATTATATTACTATCTGAATTTTAAATAATCAGTTTGTTTCTTACATCACATCATGTTGATCACTACAACCTCAAATCATTGTGCACAAATATTTTCTGGTTGATCACTTTTGCAAAATACAAGTAGCAAGATTTCCCTCTTCTTTATATTTTATACTTTTTTATGAATATTTATTTAAATTATTTAACATTTAGATTTGCTGATCCTATTGTCGAAGTAGTGGCGAAGGTTCTTGAAGATTATTTGTCCTTAATAAAAGGATTATTAGAATCGGTTAAAAATTATTCGTCTCGGTAAGTATCAAGTTCTTTTGCTTCTACATTCAATCATGCCGTAATCTACATATTAAATATTAAAATAATTTGATCAAATTATATAGAAATTGCATTATTTAAATAAATAACAAATATTTATTTATTAAATTATTAAAAATATATAAAATTATAAACAAATTATTTTATTTCTAATTTAAACCCTTGCAAATAGTTTAGAAGTAAAAATATTTTAAATAATTACTTCCATAGAAATTAAGAATTTTCTTTTAAATGTAATTATTGATTATTAATTATTAATTATTAATTATTTAATATATTTTATTCGATTTCTCATCACCAAAATGTTAATAACAACATTCTAAAACTATTTAGAGATTGTATCTGGTGAAAGGGTTTTACAACTTTTCATATTATATTAATTTGAAATATTTTTCAATTAATTAATATTAATATAAAATAATGAATACGTGATTGATATGTTTACCTTTTAAACTTATTTGATTATGGAATTTGATTTGAACCACTTGAAGGTTTCATTATGTTCTACAAAATAATCTTCAGAGACTGTTTATTCATTTTTAGATTTTTACAAAATTTTAATGGTAAAGAGAAATCAATTTTTTGAATCTGCTTTATAATTTTACTTCGTACGTAGAAGATAAAATCGTTGATAAATTCGAACATAGAAGATAAATTGGTCATAAATTCGGACTAGTTGACACGCATTATATATTTTATTCGATTTCTCATCACCAAAATGTTAATAACAACATTCTGAAACTATTTAGAAATTGTATCTGGTGAAAGGGTTTTACAACTTTTCATATTATATTAATTTGAAATATTTTTCAATTAATTAATATTAATATATCAATATAAAGTGCTAAGATTTTAAATATTAATCATAAGTATAAAAGAACATATTAAATACCAAGTTGCATATCGTAGATATTAAACATTACATGCAATTCACATTTAATTGAAAAATGTTAAAAATGAAAAAAATATTTCATTGAAAATAAAAATAATTATTATTTTTTTCTAAAAATTTTTCTATTAATTTGGAATAATTTTTTAATAAGCATTTAGTTAATAAAACTCGACTAATAAATGGGAAACTAATTATTAATTAATTATTATTAATTATTAATAATATTATTTATTAGTATTAAAAAATTATTTATTTTCACTTTTTATCAATAAATAATTAAATCTATAAATTTACTAGTAAATTATCAAATTTATTAATATATTAATATTTGTATTAAATGATTAATTTAGACAATTTTTATTATTTTATAAAACTATACAAAACAATTAAACAATTTATTTTAATAAAAATAAAGCAATTTATTTAAATAATTAAATAATTAATTGTTTAAAATTAACATTTAAAATTAAATAATATTAATACATTTTTATTATTTGATTTAATTTTAGCAAATTTTCAAGTAATTTATTTTCATAATAATTTTAAAAATTAATTTTAAAATTGATAGCTTTAATTTTGATTCAAGCGTATAATCTAATTAGAAATCAATGTCACAAAGTCACTGGATGTGATATTATATTTATTAAATATTGTAATGTCGTATGACCATCTTTATTAATAGGTTGTGTGTGATCGACGAATTTTGGAATATTATATTATTGGTTAATATAGATATATCGGTGCACAGGTGTTTAGATAGATCATAGATGATATGTTTTATGATTGTAAATATATTTAAAATCTTTTTGAGATAAAATTAATCGTTTTAATCTTCTTTGAATGATTAAAGTTTCTTCAAAGTTTTACATTCAGGTAACATTTTAAAAAGTATAAATCCATCAAATTGGTTAATCAGTTCCATTGTAACCATTAGTTTACGAGATTAGAAAAACTGTATTATCATCAAATGGGAAAGATTACCTTCAATTAAATATGAAAAGCACTGATTATGAATAGACGTCTATGTTTGATTAAAATCTCAAATATTATTTAATAGGTTACACATTCAGATTAACTGGTAAGATACTATCAAGTCATCTAGACGCGGTTATAGAAGTTAACTATTCAAAGAGTAAATCAGTTGTTTTCTGCTTAACGAAATCACGTATTCATCGATTTATATAGTCTCAAAATTTGAATAATATTGACATTCCTAAACTGGTTTAAATTTATCTCGTGAGTTCAATTAGCAGTCAAATGTTTCCATAAAATGGATACACGATATCGACTATTCTTAAGTGCGCAGATATTTGTGCAATAATATGTCAAATGGCATAAAATGTAACGATTAAATCAGCTACTTGAGTCTACGTATTGTTATATAATTATAAAATAAACAAAACATAATAATGCTAAATCAAAATTTAATAATTAAATAATAAAATTAATAATTGTTTTTAGATTTTCTATAATTTAAATCAAGTTAAAAAAAATAAAAAATAAAAAATAAAAAAAATAAAAAATAAAATTTAAAATAAACGTCATTTTTATGAATTGACTAATAAATAACAGACGTTGTATCAGAATAAGAATTAGAGGTCATCAGGAGGAACTGCTATGCTATCAGGTTTCGGCCCCTAACTTTTCTACACAACATAGCAGCGGGGCCAAATACATGCTAATGATGTATTTCCTCTGAAATAACTATCTAGTATCTTATTCTAATGCAAAGTATATTATTTATTATTCATCCATAAAAATTTGCCACTTAAGAGTTTAAATTTATTCTTTATATTATTGTGTTGATTTATATATTTTACTATTTTCTGCTTGATGTTATTTTTATAGTAACCTAGTTTAAAATATGTATCTATTAAATTATTTAAATGATTTTGAAGAAAGCCAATATCATTACATATTGTTGCAATTCTTAAAATTTCATTATTTAATGTATTATATTTTATATTATATGATATGCATGAATGCTCATGCAAAAATATGTTTCTTGTAAATTTAAATATGTCATCTTTACGATATAAATTAATAGTAGTTTTAGTTAATGTTAATTTAATGTTCATATCTAGATATACACCTTCTTTATCATTAATATTGGTTTTGTTAAGAATAAGGCTTTCTGGATAAATGTGCTCACTAATTGAATAAAAATTATTAGAATTAAATACACATATATCATCAATGTATCGAAACATATATTTCATATATTTATATTGTTTAGATTTATTTTTTAAACAGTTATGAACAAATTTCATATTCTATAAAGCTTAAAAACAAGTCAGCTATAATTGGGCTACTATTACCACCCATTGGAACACCTTTTACTTGTCTAAATATAGATGTCCCTACTTTTAAATAATTTTGATTTATCAAAATATTTAAGGATTCTATTAATTCAATTTTATCCATATATTTATATTTATTTGATGGTTTAATTTTTGTTAGATAGGCGTTATAATTATTATAACATATATATGTATATCTTTTTCCGAATATAAGGTTAATTAATTTTACTAACGCTTCTTTAATATCTACTAAATCTAGATTTGTATAAAGCGTACTAAATTCGTATGTGTTTATATTTTGAAAATTTATTAAATTTGCCTGTTCTAAAAATTCTTTTGTAGAATTAATACTGAAATAGTGTTTTATACCAGTATTAATTTCGATTACCTTGCAATATTTTTTGAAGTGTGCTTTAATTACTTTAAGTATTTTATTCATATAGACAGAAAGTGGTTTTAATGTACATTTAAACGCACTACATATGAACCTAGGTTTTATTGGATTTTTATGTAATTTTGGATTCCAATATAATATAGGTATAGTTTTATTATCTAATTCAACCTTTATACCCTTTTTATCCATTATAGAACAGTGACTTGTAATAATTGTTTCTAAACTCAACACACTACGTTCATATGTTGGATTTACATTTAAATCATTAGAATTAACCTCTTTCATTAGTATATCATAATAAAGCTTTTTGCATACGAAGACAAAGTTATTACTAGCTTTATCAATAGTTGTTATTATATAGTTATCTTTTAATTTAGTAGGTTCTTTATACATATCTTTATTAATTTTATCTTTCCTTTTTTAATTGTTTGTTTTTTTTATTTTATTTTTAATTTTTTCAAATATATAATCTTTCCAAATGTTTATCTTAGATATATTCGAGCTTTCACTATTAATCAGCTTACTAAAGTGATCATTTAAGTTATTATATAACAAATTGTAAATTTTATTTTTGTCGTTGTTATTATTTAATCTATATTTATACCCTTTTGATAGCAGATTTCTTAATATTATCTTACATATTTATTTTAATCCTTTATTATAATTACAAATTTTTCGTCCAAATGGTGGTAACAACTTATACCTTATTTTAGGAATATTTTTACTTATATCTGACCCTATTATTTCTTTACTTTTAGAATTATTTAAAAGTCCGGCTTTATTTATGTTATCTTTATATTTATTAATGAAGTTTATGGTTAATGTATATTTTCTATTGTTATTATTAACATTTATTGTACGATTATAGTATTTTGTATTACAATAACTGTCTATTATACAACTTAGCCTATCATAGTCGTTAATTAATTTTTGATTTATTTAACATATGATATCTTTAGAAAAACTTCTTATATTTACATAAAGATCTTTTAGCTTATTATCACTTAAAAGTTGTTTTAATATTTCTAATTGTTCATTTATATACATATCTTTTTTAATATTTTTAATTCTATTTTTCCTATTCCTTTTATCACCATGACTTCTTGGTTTTCGTTTAACCGTATTATTATGATATAGTTGTTTATTATGTATTATACTACTTCTGCCAATTTTTTGTACCACGTCATTCAATCCTAATGGATACATGGAATTAAGTGTTTTGATCCAAAAATCTTCTTTTTCTAATAGTTTTTGATTTAATATTGAAATGTTTACTTCGATAATATGTTCTAAAATAAATAATTTACAGTTTTTAATATCATGTCCTATTAATCTCATATGTTTATGAAATATAGTTTGACTATTATGCTGTATATTATATATGTGTTGCCTAAACCTAGTTTTTAACATTTGATATGTTTTTCCTATATATTGCAATCCACATGTGCATTGTATTAGATACACTACACCTGCGGTATTGCAGTTACAATTATTATTAATATTTAATGAAAAACATTTGTTTGTCGTATTACTTACGATACAATTATTATTATTTATAACATCACAAACTATACAATTTTTTCTGTTATTTAAAATCATTTAAATAAATTAATAGATACGCATTTTAAACTAGTAAAAATAAACCAACATTTGCCAAATATATAAATTATTAAAATATTATTAAAAATAAATTTATACTTTTGAAAGGATGGAAATCTTTTTTGTATCACTTATATTATGCTATTGTATCATTATATTAAAGATTTGGATCGATAATAAATAATATTTTCTGCGCTAGAAAAGATATTACGTAAATAATAAATTGCATAAGTGAAAATACATTAGTGGCATGTATTTGGCCAAAAATGAAACGAAAAATTGTATGATAAATAAATCATCAAAGTATTATTAAAATTTAATTAAAAAATTTAATTTTTTTAATTGAATTTTAAAAATTATTAGAATTAAAGTTATAAAAAAATCTTAAGGTTAGATATTATAAAATTAAATCGGTTCAAATACGTAGATCTGAATAATTAATACGGGCATTTGCTTATAGTTTATAATTTCATTTTATTTAGATGCATTGATGACATAAACGTCACTTCAGTTGATGGCCCTGGATCGATATTTCTTAAACAATCTGCAGCTCTTCGATCACTAATGGAAAAATATTCACTCTTGCACCCGACGTTGATAAAAATGCTATCTCAGAATCGGTAAATCGTTAATATATAAATGTTAAAACATGTTCTTACAATTAAATTAAGTATAGAAACACAGTCGCGAAACATTTCAATCATTTAGAAGATTCTGATTTTATGATTGCGATAACTAGGAATTTGGCATCTCCCTTTAGATTAATTGAAAGGCTCTTTTCTCTTCTAAAAGATTTGGAATATACGTATGAGGTACATTTTAATATTAATTATTTATTAATAAGAAATAACATTATTAATAATTGATTTTTATTAATAATAATTTATGTAAATTAATAATTAATATTATTAACTTTTCTTATTTCTTATTAATTATCTTTTCA